>CAIGQQ010004613.1:3557714-3584975 GCA_903798035.1 Danio albolineatus | reverse complement strand
TATCCATCCATCCATCCATCCATCTATCCATCCATCCATCCATCCATCCATCCATCCATCCATCTATCTATCTATCTATCTATCTATCTATCTATCTATCTATCTACACATATGTCCTATCATCTGTCTGTCTGTCTATATATCTATCTATCTATCTGTCTGTCTGTCTGTCTGTCTGTCTATCTATCTATCTATCTATCTAAAAAAAAGTCAAATATTGCATAAGGACACTCTACTTCGAAATCTGGAATCAATGTGAAGCTAAAACAAGCTATTCACAGAATATAATGAATTTTCAGATTGAATCTTGGAAAGATAACAGCCAGTTTTAGGCCTTGTTTCCCGGGGGACTCGTGATGATCAAAGGCCAACTAAATAAACCTCCATAAAGACTCCACTGCGGGCGTCAATCCAAAACTAAAGCCACAAGCGTGCAGCATCAGACCAATTCATCGGCGAATTACCACCACGGTGAAGCAGATCTGGCTGATTAGCACTAGCGCGAGCTGTCAACAGGTGGAATCAATCGTTGGGGAAGGTAAACAGCAAGACTGTTTGACTGGAGGGAAGTCTGTGAAGAAAAGTAGTCTGGAATTTACTCCAAATCAGTGATATATTGATGCAAGGTAAATGTTTGATTTGAGACATAGCGACCGGCTGAAAGAGAGCTAATCAAGTTTGTTCAGCCAGCGAAATCAAGGATTTTATTGCAAGCGCTCCAGAATGTTTTACTAATGACCTGCCAGCTTGCTCCGTCGGGTTCATTCAGGAGTGTCTGATTCGGCTGGAGGAAAAGGTAAATAGGAGGATTCCGACGTGCCACTTTCATGTATGCCGATTATGTTGCTATTGACATAAAACCAGGCATTTCAAAGAGAGGAAGTGTTTGAAGGGGGCATCTAAGCAACTTATGCAGGAATGGTGGTTCATTCCACTGTGGCGACCCCTGAAAAAAAAACTTCAGTATCTTTCTATCTATCTATCTATCTATCTATCTATCTATCTATCTATCTATCTATCTATCTATCTATCTATCTATCTATCTATCTGTCTGTCTGTCTGTCTGTCTGTCTGTCTGTCTGTCTGTCTGTCTGTCTGTCTGTCTGTCTGTCTGTCTGTCCATCTGTATATCCGTCCATCCATCCATCCACCCATCTATCCATCTATCCATCCATCCGTCCGTCCAGGGGAAAGCCAGCGACATCATGGATCTTATTGCAAGCGCTCCAGAATGTTTTACTAATGACCTGCCAGCTTTCTCCGTCGGGTTCATTCAGGAGTGTCTGGTTCGGCTGGAGGAAAAGGTAAATAGGAGGATTCCGACGTGCCACTTTCATGCCGATTATGTCGCTATTGACATAAAACCAGGGATTTCGAAGAGAGGAAGTGTTTGAAGGGGGCATCTAAGCAAGGATTCGCTGAATGCGTCTTGGGTGTTAGAAAACCGTGGCAAATCCATTTGTTGGCAGAGCGTCTCAGGTATCAGCCCTTGTGTTGGTGAACAATGCATCTGTGTTCAGCACCTTGGACAGCGCCTCGCTTAAAACCACTTGCTCTGTTGCTACTTTAATTCACTCAGAGCATTTGGTTCCAAATGCAATTAAAACGTGTTCAAGCCAGCGCATTAGGGTGCAGCCGAGATATCATCTTTATAGTGAGGTTTAACTATAAATCCTAATCCTAGTTCCTGTTTACGCTCTACATTGCAAATAGCATGGACAACTTATATATTGTTATGCAATAATACAGCTCGCAGCTTAAAATCAAAGCTCATTCAGACAGTCAATGAGATATATATAAGGCAAACAAAATTGTGAATGTGAACACATTTCTAAATACCCCGAAACCCCAGTTTCAACTAAAACTATCCAACGGCCTTTGAGTACAACTTCAACAGCACATTTACATTTTGATGATGAACAATCTCTTAAAAGACAACATAAATAAATTTTTGCACTTCTGAAGCCATCTTGACCTAAATAGTAAACTGTTCTACGCTGTAAAACATGATGTGGCTCCGTTTACACTGTCAGGTCTTGATGCCCAATTCCGATTTGTTCCCAATACTTGTTTATTTTGCCTGTCCGTTTACGCATTCTTTTAATTGTGACCCATATCCAATTCATGTGTTTACACTTGTCATGCAATTTACGACGTCATGCATGCGTAAAGGCAGGTTTTAGCATCTGCGCCACACTAGCCACGATGGAAGAAATCGTCTTGCTTTTAGCTCTGTGAAATATGCGAAGTTCACCCAACTTGAAACTGATTTTGAGGCGGAGGAGGAGGGAAAGGCCGTCATCACAGCTTGCGCCAATGGTTTATATATGGTATCCTCCACTGACTCATCCCCCAAGAAGGCAGGTAACTTCTACCGTCGCCCACTGACCACTTTCCTCCTCTTGTTGTTGTTGTTTACAGCGTTGGCGTCTCCACACACGCTGTTCCTTCTACATCAATAAATCGCGGAGAAGTACCACATTGTCGCAAGTTTGATGACGTACAAAACGGAACGCCTCAATAAATCTGATCTGTCTGTTTACATGATAGTCGCATCGTCACATATCTCATTTATATCTGCTTTACTTCCACATATGAAGGAGGCCTGAAACCAATCTCTGATTATCAGAATGCATGCGTTTTTTTTCTTCATGTTTACACAATCATAGGACCGATCAGATCTGTGCCAAGTCGCCTTTCCACTGCACACGACAGGTGACAGACTGGACGTCATTCAATTCCAATGGAGAGCAGTCCGGGAGCTGCGTCTTTGCAACTCCTGCGACTAGACCGTATACATACAAAATTAAAACACATAAAAACACCAAAAACATATAAAAACGCCAAATTGTGTGTACAGAATCCGTTTGGGAAACAGCGTCTATTTATTACTATGGACGCGTCAGCTCACAGTCACGCATCGCTATATGACTTGTTTTGAGGATTGGGAGGAGCGACGGCACCTTTAATGAAAAGGAAAGGGAATCCTGCCATCTTTATATTAATTTATAAGTGTTTCATGCCTAAATAAAACGAAAGCACAGAACAGACATTTAAGAGCAATGGGCGGCCCCTGGTGGTTCGGCGGTATGGGTTGCATATAGGGAGGATCGGCTCTTTAATGTTTATTGCCACCCTTCAGAGAAAGACTGAAAATATGGGAGAACAACAGGAAAATACCTTAACGGGACGATAGCGGGATAGAACTGTAAAATACGGGAGAATCCTGGGAAAAACGGGAGGGTTGACAGGTATGAGCTCATGTACAATTTCAGAGTTGTTTGCTAATATAAGTTGATGTATTTTCTGTTCCTTTATTTAACTAACACTCATTTTAGCAGTAAGAAGCTACGATAAAGATTATTCAGTTGAAGCTTGACTACAAAATTAGATCGCAAATTAAATCGAAATCGTAATATCTGTCAAAAAAAATTATAAATTGCAATTATATATTTTCCAAAAAATCGCACATCCCTATTATCTTGTGTTTATTTACATATTATGCAGATGCGCTCTTCTACAAAGTCCTCCAATTATCATCCAAAATGATCCTCAAATTATGAACTCTTTCCAAATTGAGCTATCTATTTCACCTGTTAAGATTATACTCGCAATATATATCGCACGAATATAAAATATTGCAATGTAAGTTTTTTCCAATATCGTGCAGCCCTAATAAAAATGTTTTAAATATGTACAAAATATATGTATATAAAGTAATAATATTATCTCACTTTATTACAATTTTACTTGATTAAACACCCAGCCTTTCAAAATTTCTTTCAAAAGCATCAGCCGCACATTTTTTAACAGATATTCCAACAATATTATGAACTATATAATGCATAAAATAATGAGCAGACACTAATAAAAAGCAAAACCATTAATCATCTCCACAGAAACCCATTAGACCCAGTCAAGCTGCTCTGAGGCCATAGGCTGACCATAAGACTTCATTAAGAATGAAGCTTTTAAATGCGCGATCGAAGACGAAATAAGAGTAACGATCAGGAGCTGACAGTTTTTTATATAATTGACGTCCGCTGCCTCTAGCAAATGTTCAGCAGGAAAAGCAGGCGTGAGTTTGTGTGGGGCTTCGGGATGACAGGTCTTGCGTGCCAATTGTACTCCCCCAGCAAGCTTCCTTTCCCAAATGCTCATGTCTGCTTGCATTGCAACAGTGACATTTGTGACTGAACATGTGAACAAGCCCCCTCTGGTTAAGGATGGCTGTAAACAGTTTGGTGGAGGTATCGACTGTTGACATCTCCTGTGTTTTGTGCCTTGTTATTGTCTTATCTGTCGGTATCTTTCTCCCTGTGTTCAGCCCTTGCTGGTATTCAGCACAATCAGACATTTTGGGGATGCATAACGGGTGAAAAGTTTACAGCGATACATGGTACAAGTTACAATAACACTAAAACAGCAAAATCATAAATAAAAAGTTTACTGTTGAAGTTTACCGTAGCCTATGTCTTAAATGACGACAGATTTCTCCCAGATTAGCAGTCATTTGTGTAAATAACCATGCCAACAAAACAAATTTAGCATGTTTCAGCATAATTTTAGCATCTGTCAGGTGAAAATTAGTTATCTTAAAACATACTGTATGAGGTATTCGCTTTAGCAAACATTGCTAATATATATCTAACTATACAAACTACGTTTTCAATATAACAGCTGAACAGTGTATACTGGATCTCGCAATACTCAACAATTTCTCATCTAAATATTAGCGGAGATTTGCAAAACTAATCTAAATTAACTTTTCAAATACGTACGAACTCACAAGAGAGTATATTTAAACGTTGGAGCTAGTTTTTAATCTGTTATTTTACAAGTTAGCATGTTTTAGCATGCTGTTACACTAGAAAATTGACAGCAGCTAATGCTAATCACATGGGTTCCATTTTCCCAAATAACTTATCAGCAGTTTGCAACATGTTCCTATCTTAAAATAACTTCACTAGGGCAGTTTCCTTCCAGATTATTTGTGTAATTAACCACGCTAAAAACAAAATTTGCTGGATAATCGGTTTGGGCATTAATATTTTAGAAGTTATCATGTTTCAGCAAATTTTAGCATATTGCTCTGCTATAGCCTATGTAAACATTTATGCTAAGTCAGATTACAATTTATTATCTGGACAATTAAAACAGTAACAAACTGTATGATTTAAGGTATTAGGTCTTAGCAAGCATTACTAATACAGTATATATTCATTCATTCATTCATTCATTCCTTTATTAATCTGGGGTTGCCACAGCGGACACACATACACTAGGGCCAATTTAGCTTACCAAATTCACCTATAGCGCATGTTTTTGGACTTGTGGGGGAACCGCAGCACCCGAAAGAAACCCACACCAACACGGGGAGAACATGCAAACTCCACACAGAAATGCCAACTGACCCAGCCGAGGCTCGAACCAGTGACCTACTTGCTGTGAGGCAACTGTGCTACCCACTGCGCCACCATGAGGCCTATATATATATATATATATATATATATATATTAGCAATGCTTGCTAAGACCTACTTCAAATCATACAGTTTGTTACTGTTTTATATGTTCAGATAATAAAATTTAACTTGACAGATGATACAACTGATTTTGCATAAACGTTTACATAGATCAGTGGTTCTCAAACTTTTCGACCCCTAAATTAACAATGTCAGTGACTCACGAACCCTATTTTTCTCGAAGGTGGTTATAAATATAAAATATACATAAACATGCACACACAACTATAGGTCTATATAAACATAAGTATATCCTAGTTCTAGAGTTTTGCTAAATTTTCACCCTCTAATTACTCCATATTCATCTTTATAATGATTGCAAACAGTATCAAGCGCTAAACAAAAAGTGTATAATAACACTCATACAATTTATCTCCTATATTAATCTAATCTAAACTAATACAAACGGATTCATAAGTAAGTCCATTTAAACTTTGGCTCTAGGTTTGTTGTGATATTTTACAAGTTAGCATGCTTTGGCATGTTGTTACTAGCCACTTAAAAGCAGCTAACAGATGATTAGACTATTGCTTATTCTGATCTCAGCTTCCTTTAATGCAAGTCAATGTTATTTTAACACCACTTTTAAAATGTAAGTCTGAAGTCTGAACACTTAAAAATAAAGTATTAGCATGCCGCAAGATTTGAGCTACAGTATAAGCTTCAGCCAACATTACGAATAACTCACTGTAGACTGAAATGTGACAGTTTCCAAAAAAACAAACAAACATTTAGCCTCCTTTTAATTAAAAGTTCAAGACATCAGTAGGAAAGGATAGGAACAGCTAAGGAAAAGTAATTTTAAACAGCACAGAGACTACATTTTACCTAATTAAATATCAGTAATTTGTAAAGCACTAAGACCAGCCAAATATCCCAAATGCCCACCGACCAGATACGTTTTAAGTCCACACAAGTCTGAAAGATAACCTCAGTTTCACAAACAAACAAGCATACTTTCCACCACCTACAATAAAATAGGCATTACAAACAATTGCTTATATCTTAACCTCCTAGGGCTTAGTGGCCACATATGTAGACAGCACATTTTAGCTCTTATGTCCATAATTGAATACTTTGAATGTTTTATATTTTGTTAGAGACATACAGCGTCATCCTGCAACCATTTTGTGGCATATGAAATATCCCAAACACTATTTTTAACTGTCCAAAATGGTCAAAAAAGTATTTTTTTACTGCCTGATAGTCAAAACATGTTCAAAAAATATGTGTGTATGTGTTTTTAACCTCAAGTGCATATATATGCACATCATTTTTCTCTAAAAGTACATCATATCAAAAGATGATACTTTGGTTTTATTCTAATTAGGTTCCAATAAGCCCAAATAGCAAAGAGAAATAAAAAACGAATGCAAAAAAACAGCTTGGACCTTAGAAGGTTAAAACTACCTGACAATTTTTTTCAAATCAATTACTAGTCATTAACCTTATTCGCGTAAAAAAGAAATTATTTTGGTAAGCAAATTACACTGATGATCTTTCATAGCAATTCATTTTGAGCTAAATGTGTATTGATTAAAATATGTGTTTGCTAGCCACCAAACACACTCAGTTACACTTTTATCACTTAAATGGCAGTTTTATCATCTATCAGGAACAAATTGTAAGTATACTGAGTTAAATTAAAATAACACCTCAGTAAGCAGCATGATTTGAGCTATCAACCTGCAGACATTGCTAATTTGCTAATATATTGGTGCTCATACCAAAATTGGTTGATAAAAGCTTGTTTTAAGTGTAATCATTATCAACCCAATCACAAAATAAAACATAAGTGACCAAATACAGATCATTTCCAAAAGCAGGTTTTGTTTTGTAATCTGTCTCCAAAAAATTCCGATGAAAATTGGTATCATCAACTTCCAAATAAGAAGAGTGATTATATCAGCCAAATTTTATATAATCTCTAAATAAAACTGTAAAGATAATAAACAACTAATAAAAATGATCAGACACAATTTAGAGATATTTATTTAGTTAAGTTACATGTTTTATCATCCTGCAATATTTGTTAGCCACTTGAGCCACTAACTCATTTAACATTAGTTAACTTCATAGTAAGTATGTGATTGTATCCCCATTGTTATTACCCACCAGGTGAAAATTGTAAATCTATACAAACCTGGAAAAGTAATAGCACACCTCAAAATACTTAATTTGAGGTATCATCCTTAGCAAACATGGCTAATAAGTACCTGCAGTCTGAAATGTGACAGCTTAGCAAACAAACAAACTTTCCGTCACCTCCTTTTTGAATAAATGTTCTCACAGTGCCTCCAGAACACCTCCGTCAACACTTCTGAAACCCTGAACACTGCCACAGGCGAGTGTGATGGCTCATAACTGATTTTAATGATCTAGTGAACAACATTGGACACCCTCCTTTTCACCCCGTCTCTTTGACAGCCCACAATCACATCCTTCTACAATATTCTAATTGAGCGCAGCCTCATCATTAAGCAAAGATGAATATTCAACGGCAAATATCCAAAGTGTTCCCCGGCTCAGTGTCTATGCCCGTCCATCCAATACAGATTAAATTAAGGGACATATTAGTTCCTCCATCTGCCTGTTAACTCCTTCCTTCAATCAGTTTTATACAGATCACAAACAAGTCTCAAAAGATAGAAGATGAGTGCTTTTAGCATTATCACGTCTATCAGTGCATGCTAAGTGCTAATGTTTAAAATTTTCAGCTTCCAAATAATCAAAATTCCCAACACTGTTGTCAGAATGTAGAATATCAGAAATTACATAATATGCTTTGATTTAATTATTGTCGTTGCAAATTTTGAAATTTTGCACAAGGGAATTGTAATTTTATATCAAATGTCACATTTATACAATAGCATCAGTAACAGAAAATGTTTGAATATTGCTACTTCCACACCCCTAGGTGGCAGTACAAATTCAATATAATAACACATTCAACACACACACTCACTAAGATTAAAGAGAGCAAATGAAATGAACCCATTTTGCTAATCTTTAGCCATTGCTTTCTCCAACCTAAAACACAAATCTAAAACTGGGCTGAATGAGTGCTGTCATGTCTGTCAATGCATGCTAACTGCTAAGTGCTAACTATTAAAATTCAACTTCCAACCTTTGCCAAATTTCTTTACTTACAAAAATATAGACAGCATGCTGCAGAAAATTTTGAAGAATATGGCATGATTAATCAACCAGTGGGACGGAAATTTCCCAAACAACGACATAACTTGTGGCTGAACTACAACAGTACGATGCATTATTTGGGAAAAGAATGATATACTGTAGTGTTGACCCTGCTGAAAAAAACAGCATAAACCAGCCTAAGCTGTCAACCAGCCTGGTTTTAAAGGGGTTTTGGCCATTTCCAGGCTTGTTTCCAGACATTTTCAGCCTGGTCTTAGCTGGTTAGGCTGAAAAAATGACCAGCTAAAACCAGCATAAACCAGCTTTGCCAGCCTGGTTTAAGCTAGACATACAGTAGCTGGTTTTGGCTGGGCTCCCAGCCTGGCAAGGCTGGTCAAGCTGGTTTTAGCTGGTCGTCTCCCAGCCGGACAAGCTAAGACCAGGCTGGAAATGGCCAAAACCCCTTAAAAAACAGGCTGGTCAACCAGCTAAAACCAGCTTTGGCTGGTTTAAACAGTTTTTTTTCAGTAAGGGAGTGTTTGCCAAACCATAGATGCTTTGTCGCAGATCCATCACTTGAACCAGGTTACAGTAGTTATACCGTAAATGGTCTATAATGACGCTGTAAACAGGGTGGAGTAACAACTTCTTTCATCATGAGCCAGGTCTGTGTTCAAAATGTTTTCAAAGTGCCCATTGAAGAGACCACAATTTTCAATATGAAGATCGCCAAATCTTTTTTGCCACGCAGTTTGCGAATGTTCGTCTGAACGATAGAAACAATGAACTATGTAACCTGCGACCTTAGTTGGCTAACGTTGGTTTTCGGAGACGCACTCCTGGTTGATATATTGCTACATTGCTAATGCTAATCATCTACGTTTAGTGGAGCAGTGTAGTGTCATTTTATTGATTATGAACAGAATAGTATTTCTTTCTAAATAATGTAAACCTTGAGATACAGACACAAGCTATATCACAAGACAAAAGAGACATTTTGTTTTACATGGAGGAGCTATTTCAAGAAAGCAGCCATGTTAAAAAAAAAAACACATCACCAGGTGAGTACAGTTTACTTCATCTTGGTAAATTCATAAAACTGAGCACATTTGCTGCCAGAATATAATACATTGCAAATATAATATAATGCACACAAATCTCGGACAATAGCAAAGCAATGAAAAGTTTAGCTTTTCCATTGGTTTTACATTACATCCTTACCACTAGGTGTCAGTACAAGACAACCAACAACACAGTCTGCACATCCAAAATAATACATTGTACAATTTTTAAGTAACAGAAAAGTTAAGAATTATGAAATATGATCAACAATTTAAGTTAACAATCGTGCTCGCCCACCATTTTGTTCCCTTATTACGTTCCAAACATTGATCAACAAAACACTATATATACACAACATTCTGAGAAATCAATGCAAAAATATCCCACATTCGGCTGTGAATGGAAAGCAGCATGAGTGCTGTCATTTGCCAATACCCCAAGGATATAACGTTATGCAATGCCAGATCAAAATGGGATGTAATTGTGTGCATTAGTAAATTATACATCACCTCTAGGCATTACGTGAAAATCTGGCTCTTTTACCACAAAATTGGGCAGCCTGGCCCTCTTACAGAAGATTTCCATCCTATTATCTCCATTATATCAACAATGTCACCTACGACTTATGTAGAGAAAGCAGAGCTGAAGACAATAGTTGCTAAAATGAAGCCGTTCTTTCAGCAGCCTTGTCCTCAAAATGAAAATAAGAGGTGGAATGTGTTACATATAGTAGTAATCATCATCTCAAATGTCATAATTACTTTACAACATCAAAATGTTCAATTTTATCACTTATATCATATGTTCTGCTCCCAACAATGGCACATTTGCTATTAAAAGGAAGTGGCTTTGTATTAAATTATATAAAATACCTTCCATATGAAATAAAGTATTAAAAACACTATTGATCCAACATGTTTTCAACAGTAAAAACAGAAACGAGCTGAAAAAAATGGCCTTCATTGATGTGAACTGTGTGGTGCATTAGCAGGCTGCAGGGTTAGCATCACATTCAGCAAGGCCATTGCATCACAAAGCCCCATTCACACAGAGCCAGCGTGAATAGCTGTTTTTCAACGGCGTGCCAGAATCTCGGGGGGGTCGATCTTTTTTGGAGAACATCCATGAGTTTCCACCTTCTGCAGCTTCGGAATGTAAAACTCCCATGCTTTTGACAGACCTGCTCCTCCGGATGCCAGATAGTTGGTCTGTTCCTGCAAGTTTATAATTCTGCAGCTCTTAAAATATAGTCGTTAAAACTAAAGCAGATGTCGCAAGACAGCTTCTGACAAATGGGCCGCATCTAAGGTTATGTGGCTCCCTGAGGAGACTTTTAAGTTCAAACTTATTCGTATGTATTTTGACTGCTCTGCTGTTTCCGGCAAACAAGATGCTGCAATACAGATGAAGAAAATCAGTCTAAACAGGCTCTCTATTTTCAAAAGAACATCTCTGCAATATTCATAAATATATATATATATATATATGATTGTTATAAAGCTTAAATTGTGAATCATCTCCAATCTTGATCAACCTTTAGTTTGTGGTAGTAACAGTTACCGTATAATAATATATTTAGTAATATTGAAGGTGCAGTATGTGAGTTTAACACTCAGTGGTTGAACTAGGTGTTGCATCCCTGGTTCAAAACACTTGTAAGAGTGAATATCTTGCAGCTGAACAACAGAAAACAATAACAATATTTACCTCAGGTACACCTCACATGCTTTATACAGTTTTAAATGCTAATAATGTTTGAATGTCATTTCACTAGACATTTATTGCCATACTACTGAAAGCAGCAGCAGTTTACATTAGATCTGGAAAATAAAATAAACAGTTTGAACTGTGACTCAGTGCAAACTAACACATGTCAGTGATTCAGCATCTACATTTAATAGCGTTAAAGAGGTTTAATATGTGTTGTAAACCTTACCATTTCGCTGGAGTGCAGTAAGTGCACTATTCTGTGCTTCTGAATGGCTGTATTTAAAATAAATGTCATGTTTCGTCTGGTGCAAACGGCCAAATTGCTTATCACCGCAAATCTTGTCATGTGGCGTGTTGTTAGGTCACGGGGTTTCAATGTAACCTGCTCACCTAACGTTTACGTCTGCAATGCTTATGTTATTTGCTCATTTATAACCACCTCATGTGGAACTTTGAATCTGCGTCATTTTGGAGTCTGCTACTGTCCAACAGAGGTCACATTTCGGTCGTGGACACATACTTTGAGAGCCTTCCTGACTGAATTAAGTTTTCCACCAAAGCAACCAAGGCTGCTGAAATACAATTGGCTAAAATGGCATTGGGCGGGTTAAAAGAACCAAAACAAATACAGACGTCCTGGCACAGAAAGCACATTTTCAAAGCAGAATATCTAACTTTAACATTGTTTTTCAGATAAAGAAGAATGTTCACTTGGCATGTTTCTTAAATATCTGCAAATATATTATGGTATTTTTATGCTTTAGAAGAGGCAGAAACTAACATACAGCACATTTAATACACAGTAAAAATCTTTTTTGTCCATCCAGTTTTCATTTTATGTTAGTTTTAGACTATTTTAGACATGACTAAATAGTAAATTGTATGTCAGTGGTTCTCAAACTGCATCACGCAGTAGTGGTACACAGGTTTACTTCTAGTGGTACGTGGAGGAATGGCTGATTAATTAAAGTTAAAAAAATGAACACACTTTTAACCCTTTGATGCGTACGATAACACAGGTGTGATCAGTTATTTTATGAGGCTAAACTTTTTATTTTATTTTCAATTTTCTAATGTTTGTTAAGTATTCTTTCATTTGAAGCTATTTTCCTCCCTGTATTTGTAACGGTTGTTGGGGGCGTATCCCGTATTTTTATATCCCAATGCTGACCGGTATAGTTTAATCACTTGCCTTCCTGACATACAAAGCCTACTTTAATGCGCAGATATTCATAATAATAAGATTCCCCAAAGTTTTTGAACTGCGCAGGGCTGTAGCTGCTTAATTACGCCTACTATGCTACTGTATACTGGTCATTATGGTGGTACTTGGAGAAACAATATTTTTCTGTACTTGGTTAAAAAGTTTGAGGACCACTGGTATATGTAGCTTTAACCTTTTTAGTTTCAGTTGTAAAAGCTGTAATGCTTAATTTTTTTTGCTCTAACTAACTAAATTATTAGGTTTATTTAACATTAACGGCGTTTCTTTAAATTTCTTATTAAATACATTTTCATATTTTTTTCTAGTGAGTTAGAGATTACACAAAACATATATATATTTTTCTTTATATTTATACATACTGTTAACAAAAAACGCTTGCTAATTACATGTTTTGGTGACCAGAACTCTTAAAAAGCATGCAGATTAATTGTGCAATCTCCGTGTTAATTTTAATCACATAAAAAAAACATAAAAACATAATATTTTAATCACATTTTAATTAAAAAAATCATTTTATGAAAAATGCAACAGTTCTCTAAAATCCCTCTCATATTTTATAAATATCTAGCCACATTATTGTTTATACACTCATAAAAGTAAGTAACAATAATTAAAATCTCATTAAAAACAGTCAATTTGAAGGTTTAAAGGATATTGAGGATTTACTCTTTCAATTATTTTTTCTTCACAAAATAAAAAGGTTGTTTTTCCGTATGTTGTTCATATTTGGGAGACAGAACAATCACCCTAATTAAAGAATCCCACATACACAACCAATTAAACTAAACTAAAAAAGGTTTGTTGAAAAATTAATGAAATCTACATAAATCAGCAACACCACAACAACAACAACAAAAAATCCAGCAAATAACATTGAGAAAGCATATACTAGTGAAAGCTGCCATTTTGTATCGTGACTCACACGAGTGCAGGAAGTGAACCAAAAGAACTGAGTCCAGCTCTACACGACAATGCATCTTATTAATCTGCATTTATCAGACTGATGTGACAGCTAGAAGGTACATGACCAATCATACCCACCCATAATGCTGTTCCCTATGAACATGGTGACTCATCAGGCCCTTATGAGCCGCATATTTCAAACTCCCCATTTACCTCAGCAATGTTATGATTCACTCAATGATTTTTTTAGTTCATTTGAAGCTATATTAATAAACTCTGTGTTTAAATTGGCTTCTGTTTGTACATGAAGCTAGTCTGATTTTGTCAGGCACAGTAGGGGAGGTGCGAAGAGCACTGGCATTGTACACACTATTGTGACGCTCTCTGACAAAACCGTGCCCGCTGCAACATGCTGAGGGTGCACTTCATCAGTCAAGACAATGCCTATTTGTTTTGGAGGCTCGTGTGATGTTTCAGATGACGGTTTTGGGGACGGATGTGAGTGATCAGTGTTAGACCTCAGTAAGATGTTTTCTTCATGCACCTGTTGGAAACGCATCGCTCTTATCGCCCCCTGTCGGTCGCGTACAGAATCGTCAACATCAGCAGTGTGTGTACTACTGTAACATCACGTTAGTATTCAACAGTCGTGCAGACAGATTTACATTATGAATTCAGTACATTTTGATGTTAAAAAAAATACTGCGTGATGTATGAAAATACACCAAACATTCTCCTTCTGTTAACATAAACATTCGACAACAGTGCAACGGAAGGTTTTCATGTCAGACAGCATCAGCTTGCCTTATCTAATCCTCCACATCATTTGTAAGCCAAATAAAACACTTTCAGGACTGATAATGCAGGCTCAGTCTAAATATTTAAATAAGGAACGATAAATAAACATGTTTTCAACTCACCCACTCCGATTTTCTCGTCCTCGGTCGGTGTCCACATGATCCCGGTAAAATAACCAAGATATCAGAAGAGTTTCGGTTAAATGTCATGTACGATGACACATTAAAGTTGAAGCCAACGGTCAGACGTGTTTATATCACAGCCGTGCGTTTCGCAAAACAATCGACATATTTCACACGTCAGCTCAGGTTTCCCATCCGTACGTCCGAATCTCCCGTTATGGATGCGGCGGCAGCAACATCTGAGGATGGAGACGATCATTTATTTATTTCATTGACTCGGGCAGTCGTGATTTAACGCAGGAATCCGGCGGAACAGCGCGAGGACAAACTAACCTTGAGCGGTTCTCGAGTCGCGTGCGCGCGCGGGGTTCGTTTCCGCGCGATCGATACGATTTTCCGTGATTTTTTAACGGTGTGAATGGGAGACTCTTCAGCGCCGGTGCTGCGCCATCTTCATCTCCCAGTCCGTCCGCCGTCACATGACGCAGATGTCGCTCTTTAACGGGACACGCGCTCTACCCCAACGGTAAAAGCTCCACAGAGCGCGCTCCGGATTATTGACTCATGCCTGCAATTTTCAGCACGGTCAATACTTTAAAACAGGGTGACAGCTCACATTTTTAGCCAATATTTCAACAGGCACACTGCATGAGAGCTAAATAACTGTAAAGTCATAATAACAACCCTTTTATATTTAAAAACTAACAAGCTTCATTTTTATTATTTTTAAAAAATGTTAATAAACAACAACAATAATAATAATAATAATAATAATAATTATTATTATTATTATTATTATTATTTACAGCCATTAAGTTAAGTTATTAATCAATAATTTTGTATATTTCTTAAATTTTCAAGGCAAAATATCATTATTTTTATTAATACTTTTATTAATATTATATCATCATCATCATGATTACAATTTGCAGTCCTTAAGATAATTATTCATTTAATTTAATTATGTATGTTGGTGTTTTCTTTTCTAATTTGGCTTCAAATTATTTAATTATCCATCCAAATCATCATAATTATTGATATATTATCGTTTATTATTACTTCATAATCCAAGAGCAGCTATTAATTGAATTCAAGTAGCCTATGTTGGATAGCTTTACCTCAGTTTTGTACTACTGAGAACTGCTCACACATCGGCAGCAGAATATCGTGTTGTGGCATTATTTCCATTAGCAGTTTGAAGTTGACAGATGACAAAGCGCGCGCCTTTTATAACCGAAATCCAAACATTTTTGAGCGCGAATTCAGTTGACGTCACGGGTGCCGCTGTATGAAGGGATGTCACCTGGCGTAAGTACCTCAGAAATGCCAACTTATTTTAAAACTAATCCACTTTCTTGTTATGTAAATGGCTTAAATCGTGTGGTTGGATAGAGACAAAACCTGCCACGCGTTTGACGGAGAATAATATCTGAGGGCAAATTGGACAACGCCAGTTTTGACCTAATATCTGAGAGGATTAAAACAGCGGGAGTGAACCAAAATACTGTAGTTTGTAATACACATTAAATCCCTAAAGACAATAAAAAAGACTTTGAATTTACAATGGTAAGCTATGTTAACATAATAGTGACTTGTTTACGTTTTGGACAAACCCTTACGGGAATTATTACAGCCTACAGTAGGTTATGTGCAGTAACTGAGATAAAAAAATTGGTTTTATATTCGCACATTTGTTCATTTCAACAGTCCCTATATTGTTTACAACGCTAATTTGTATGTTTGATCTGAAATCATGACCTCCAAACAACATTAGCACTATTTAAATGACCAACACTTTGATAGTCATTCACTTTAAAAAAAAAGGTTCTTCAGTGGTTCTTCAGTAGTCCTTTACGATATTTGAGGTGCTATTTAGCACTTTTACTGTGTAATGAACCTTTAAAGCACCATAAATGTTTTTCAGTGGTTCTTTGGGGGGTTTAAAGTGCTATACAGCACCACCACTACTCGTAAGCACTTGTTCTTTTAGCTAATTCTCATAAATCTTATGCCGGTTTTATTTGCGGAAAGGGTAAAGTAACATTAAGAGCACCTTAAAATATAGGTGCTATATAGCACCATTTGATAAAAGTACTATATAGCACCTATTTTTTTAAGGTGCTGTATAGCACCAAAAAAGGTTCCCCCCTCGTTACGACCAAAGAACCAGTTTTGGTGCTATTTAGCACCTTTTTTTTTTTAGAGTGTTGGCTACACCTTCCCTGTTTGTAATTTGCAAATAATACTTTTCTGAAATGATAAAACCAAAAATTTTAAAATCAACTTACCTCAAATGCGCATTGAAAAGATTAGTGTTTGTATATTTAGTGGTATCAGTCACCATTTCACCAGTTTTGCTACAAATACTATGATTAAATGGTGGTTAGTGTAGCAAAACGTTAGCCTATTGGTGTTTACCATCGTTAAACTGCAAAAACGTCTGTTGTTTTTGTTGCTGTAAAACCATCTCTAATTTTCATAAGGGGATAAGTCCATCTTTGACATTAACATGCCATGAATGTGGGTTTACCAGCCATCTGCCAAATCAGTTACAATTCCTAATCTGGTTATAATTATCTCGACATAATTACTCTGCCAGGCCATGCTGTAAGTGTGCCAGAGGAGTTTTTGTAGTGCTCAATTACTACAACAATTTCAGTACCTGTTAGTATATAGCAGGTTCTGCAAACTGCTCAAGACAGCATTTGTACACTATTCTTTAAACCCCCTGAGCTTTTATTAGCAAACAACCCTCTCGCTTTGCTTATTTATGTGTCGTTTTTCTTTATTTTGCTTTACAGACTTGCAGAGGAGATTCAAGCACACACTGTCCTGCAGAAAGAAAGCAAAAATGACTGCAGAACGAACAATTATTTCAATAAAACAGATAATGAGGTAAATGCATTGTATTAAATATAAGTATAATTAATAAAATATTAACTACAAATAATAAATGCACAACAAATCTGAGGAAAAGCCCAACTCTGCCTTTAAATTCACTTCAAGTCAATGTTTTATTCCAAGCCGCTGATGCATAAACTCATTTCCATTGTTTATTTTTAGACGTGAAGGTGATCGTCTGCTAACACCTAGATCCTGTGAGAACTGAATAAACATTCTGGACATGAGGTAACCATGGTGATGCGAATAGCAACCTGCCGCATTTTCCGAGGCGGCTTAATGGTCATTGTGGGTGTTGCGGATTCTCCTGACCTGCTGAGCAAGTCGTCCATGCGTTGCCTTAATCAAATTCATAATCTCATCCATTCATTCAGAGTCTATATTTATTGCAGCTGAATACATTATTGCAGGCGAAAGAGCTTAAATTGAATTGGAACCAATGATTTAGCATTTTTATGCATTTTGTGAATGTATACCACACATAGATCTGTGTATATTGATGCCGTAAGGGCAAAGTATACCAATATATCCCGCTTTAGCAGATGTATTTTCATCCTCTAGTGTGATATATAAAACAGCATAAGAAGTGAAGGGAATTTCTATTTGTTACTCTTGCTGGCTGTGATTCAAAAGACTTAAGAGAGGCACTGAAACACTAACAACACTGAGTCATCGCGATTCAGCTGAGAATTCTCCAGATGAAAGGAGTTTGCTGGGTCTGTGAGTTAAAACTAGCAAAACACATCATCCTTCCCGTCTCTGTGGCATGAGGAGACGTGGTTGCATACAAATCTGTAGTTTGCTTTTTTATTCGTTGGATTTGATTTGATGCATTCAGAGATTTCAGATTTGGTGGACGATTAGTAAAATATCAAGTTATTGAAACAATGCACAATTAATTTTTTACAAAATGTAAATTAACATCAGAGGGCATCCGCTGCGTAAAAAAAATATGCTGGATAAGTTGGCGGTTGATTCCGCTGTGGCGACCCCGGATTAATAAAGGGACTAAGCCGACAAGAAAATGAATGAATGAATGAAATTAACATCAGACCCTAGAAAAAAAGCTGCTTAAAGATATACATATCAAGTTTTATAGGCTAATTAAATATGCTAGATTAGAAAACACAATAAAATCAATGTTCAGATTCATTGAAACTTATTAGATAAATGTATTCTAGATTGATATTTCATGATATTTTGTTCAGAAGATATTTCAGGTCAATGCAAGTTTCTACAAAAGCTTATAGTGACATCATGTGGTAGTGTAATGCATTGCATAGAGATCTGACTTTTATTTACGATTAATGAAAGCTGAAAAATTATTTAAACTACATTAAACTCCTGACATTAGCTCAAATGTGTACAGGATACAATAATCAATAACTATTTTTTTATAGCTTAGATTATAGCTTAGATAAAAAATAATAATAAATCTATTATTTTTTTATAGATTTTTAAATAGCTTAATTTCACAGATAAAGTTCCATTCTTTATCATGTTGAGGCATTTCTGTGTGGAGTTTGCGTGTTCTACGTGTCCACGTGGGTTTCCTCTGTGTGCTCCGTTTTCTCTTACAGTCCAAAGACATGAGGTATAGATTAATTGGATGGACTAAATCGACCATAGTGTATGAGTGTGAGTGTCTGTGTGTGTATGGGCGTTTCTCTGTAGTGGATTGCAGCTATAGAAGGGCATCCGCTGTGTAAAACATATGCCAGAGGGTTCGTTCCGCTGTGGCGACCTATTATAATCAGTGACTAAGCCAAAGGAAAATGAATAATTGAATGAGTTTATGGTCATTGCATGAGCATTTTCATTTTGATATGAAACAATTATAATGTAAGTTCCCTCAAAATGTCTTCACAATTGTTACTTACACCTGTTATTTCTCACTAGGCTGTCACAATAATCAATATATAAAATTATCACACAATACATAGCGTGTATATATTGCCCGTGCTTACATTAAATCTAACTGCGGAATGAATCACCACCTTGGATGTGCATTATTTTTCTCTTATCATTCTGCAATAATTATTTATATAATAAGTGACATAAAATGGTCTTACATTGACGATAATATAGTTTATTTTATTAATTCAAAAAATATTAGGGCTTCCAGCAACAACAACTGAAAAAAAAGTTCTTTAAAAGTTGTGATAAAAACATAGGAATAAAAAGTGTAAAAAAATATGCTGAAATGGTTCTTTATGTGAGTTTAGTTTTTCCTGCAGTTTTTGTTTTGTTTTGTTTTGTCTCAAATCTGTAACTGACAACCCATTACTTGTTTCTGGAGCTCAAGCATCAACTACACAGACTGTCAGCACACTCTTAACAGGTAAATTCATTCTTTCTTAAAATGTTTATACATGTTAACTTTTTAAAACAAAATTTTTGCTACTTTTGGCCATTATAAACATTATTGTTTACAGTCAAATGCAAAAGACTTAATGTAACAAATTCAATTGTGTTTTTCAGATGCTGGGAAATCTTGCTATCTGCAGAGAAAATATCACTCTACTTTACCTGAAAAATCTTTTAAACCCTAAATCTCTTTAGAGGGTTGAGAGACTTTTATGAATATCTTGTTCCTGTTATATATACAGTTGAAGTCAGAATTAATAGCCCCCCTGTTAATTTTTTCCCCTAATTTCTGTTTAACTGAGAGATTTTTTCAATACATTTCTAAACATGATAGTTTTAATAACTCATCTCTAATAACTGATTTATTTTATCTTTGCCATGATGACAGTAAATAACATTTTACTATATATTTTTCAACGCACTTCTATACAGCTTAAAGTGACATTTAAAGGGTAGGTTAATTAAGTTAACTAGGCAGGTTAGGGTAATTAGGCAAGTTACTGTATAACAATGGTTTGTTCTGAAGACTATCGGAAACAAAATTAGTTTAAATGGGCTTATAATTTTGACTTTAAAATGATCTTTAATAAATTAAAAACTGCTTTTATTCGAGCCAAAATAAAACAAATAAGACTTTATCCGACAGTATGTCTGATAAAGAATATCAGATATACTGTGAAAATGTCCTTGCTCTGTTAAACATCATTTGGGAAATATTTAAAAACGAATAAAAAATTCAAAGGGGGGCTAATAATTCTGACTTCATATATATATATATATATATATATATATATATATATATATTCAGTGTCAATTTTCATTCATTAATGTGTTTAACTAATAACGGTTGTACCAGTACAGTCCTAATGTTTTTACTACAAGTTTACATCAAAAAAGAAGTTAAAGTACCTAACAGGTACAAGGGTTGTTGACCTGACATTGCATTTTCACTCTCACGCATGACAAAAATGTAAATATTTAATATTGTCACCATATAAAATGCAATAAATGGTTTTCTGTCTTTCATGGACCTTGTGTTGTAAATGCTGCTGTATGGCTTTTTTAAAAACTTTTTTGAGCCAAATCTCAAAACTGCCCAATGGTATGACTGTGGCAAGCGTAGTTCAATAAATTACAGCTCTTATTTATTAAAAATACAATTATTAACCTCTTAAACTTATTATTATTACTCATTAATAAATACCTCAGGCCACGTGGAAGCATTTGAGAAAACATTGCCTCCTAATGGACAGTAGCTCTACTGTTGCCTGTACATCATAAGTCTCAAACTGGATTCTTGCAGGGCCGGTTTTGCTCCAACCCTAATCAAACACAGCTGATCAAGCTAATCGAGGTGTTCAAGACTACAAGAGACTATTAAGCAGGTGTGAGCTGGAGGTGGTTGAAGTTAAACTATACAGAGCTGCAGCCCTCCTGAAGTTGAGCAAAAAAATAAATTACCACATTCATTTAAAAGATTACTACTTGCCACTGAGCTCTGGAATATTTATTCTCAGTTCCTGATCACTTCAATATATGAATTTGATTTAAACTACTGTCTAAAATAGAGTCTATAGAGACTCTGACATCTCCTCTGGTCTTTGTGGTCGAGGTTTTATAAAGTTTCCGCTCAAAGTAAGAGATGTTTGAATGATTTCAGTGTTGAAGACATTCATCACAATCAGACGATGAAGATCACACAGCTCCACATCTGTGAGTTTATCACTTCACACTTGATTAAATATGTTTAGTTTAGAATTGTATCTTAATAAATGTGTTTTATTTCTTTCACAGGTCTGTTCGTGTGGTTTGAAGCCACAGAGAATCTAACAAACATAGCAGTAATTTTAGGAGCTGATGTGAATATAACCTGTGATCTTGATATAGAAAACATTTACTGGTACAGACAGAAATCTCCAGATCCTCCAGTGTTGATCTTACGCACTTACAGTGACACATATGAAGGAGGTAAACATGAAAACAGCATCTTAAAACACAGATGCTCAGTGAAAACTAACAGCAGTCTGTTCATCAGAAATATCAGCACTGATGAATTAGCAGTTTATTATTGTGTCAAAACTAGTGAACCACAGAGATTCAGCAACGGCACCGAGATCTACATCACTGGTAAGATGTTTTTCACTTTTTTTTTCACAGCATGTTTAAATCCACATGTTGGATTTATTCTGTACTTTACATTTTAACTATTATTTTTTTTAAAGAACTTTTGTACTTCACTTGTTTTGCTTGTTTTTGTTAAAGAGAGAATCTGAATAAAGAGCACATTTACAAATCTTTTGCAGACATTCTCCAAAAGAATATAACAGACTCAATCAATAGGAATCAGACAGAATCACATCAGACACCGTGCCGATTGCTGATCATCACATCTGTCTCAGTGAATGTGCTGCTGACCATCGCATTAATAGGTTTGTACTTGTTTTACTGCCCAGGGGTCTCATTTATAAATGTGGTGGAAACATGCGTACACCACTTCCTACACAAAGCTGCATAAAAAAAAAAAAAAAATCTTGATGAGAGAATATGGGCAGTTGTAAGTTAACTTTAAGCAAACACATTTAACTTACATATTGACTTAACTGATCCATTTAAATCATCACATCAGTCATAATCAATGATGAATATATTATCATTTATTCTGGCATATGTTCACTTTTAGGAAGGTTTTTAATGAAGAAACACTGTTAGCATGAGCTGCTCGTGTTGAAAGATCACAGCGATAACCTTCACAAAACATTAAATAATTACAGTGCAGTCTTTATATTGTTGGAAGTAATTAAAAAATATCATTTTGGGTTTGGGGAATGTTAATTTTAGGCCTAGACCACAAGACTACAGGTGCTATTTTGATATTGTCACGATCACCAGCGATCTCTCCTCTGTCAGAGATCGCTGGTTCAAACTTCCGGGAACTACAGATCAGCCAGTTTACTGTAACTACAGTAACTACAACTCCTGTCATGCAACACACACACACACTCCTGCTCCATATCACGACTGATTGCATACACACGACCGGAGGACTGCCATGACTAATTACACTCACTACAAAAGCAGCACACACACTCACAGTCCCTGCAGCAGTATTGTTTTCTGTTTGTGACTCGCAACGTTTTTTTTTTTGTTTCAGTTTCTTCTGTGTATTTTGACCTCAGCCTTGTATTTGATTATCATTGCCTGCCGCCAGCCTTTTTGATCTAATGCCTGCATTTGACTACGATTTCTGATTTGTCCCTGTGAGATTGCTATAATGTTTTTATCAAAAATCTGCAATTGGATCCTCGCCTCCGTTGTCTTCGTCACACCACCACCACTGAGCGTTACAGATATATTTTTACTGTGAATTAATGTTTCAGGTATGGTGAAGATCTTCTTTGATGCAACTAAAAATGAAAATGCTGAGCAAAACTCTAATAATCCACTGGTAAGATGCTTTACTTTATTAAATTATACAGTATATCACTTTGTTCTTGTACAACCCCAAATCAGAAAAGGTTGGGACAGTATATAACGCAAACAAAAAAGAAAATAGTGATTTCTAAATTTACTTTGACTTGTGTTTTACTCCAGACAATACAACAAACATTATTTAATGTGTTCCTCGTGATTTTTATTGTTGTTGTTGTTGTGTTTTTGTTTTTTCAAAATAAACACGCATTCAATTTTGCTTCTTAAAACTCATTTTTTAAAAAGTTGGAACACTAAAGCATTTAGCACTTTGTAATGTTGCCGTTCTTTTCACAACACTTCTTCTTCCTCTTTCAGTGTGCTGAAATGAAGTTTTCTACATGCTCCTCTAACACCAGGCCTTGCCCAGAACAGAGCACTGCTGTCTTCTACAGATAATGTATGATTTAGTGTAGGATATTTATTATTTTTTATGTTGTAGCTATTTTTTATATGTTGTAGCTAACTGTATCTAAAAATGGACTGGTGGATCCTGATGTTGTATTCTAGAACAGTTTTGAGCAGAGATCTTGCTTAAATGATATAATGAAGATTTTTGCTCTATAATAAATATGCTGACATATTCACACCAGCAGTAAGTGGTGTAAACATTTTTTTACCACATGCAGCGTCATACGCTCATAACACATATAGTTTATGTTTTCATGTTTGTCTGATGTAAATCAAGGAAACAAACAGAAAGAAATGTACTAAATGATTTTTAGGTGAATACAGAAGTCCTATTGTTTTCTCCTGATTGCAACTTAATTAATTCATGATCTCGTCATAACAAAAAGTTGTTTTCTCATTTTGACAACTTATTTATTTTTGCTTTTATTTTTATTTTCCTTTTGCTCAGTGCCTTATTTATCAGGGGTCGCCGCAGCAGAATAAACTGCCCACTTATCCAGCACATGTTCCACACAGCGAATGTGAATACAGTTACTGTAAAAAGGGGATCTTTGCACATAATGCGATATGAAGCTATTGTATGAGTGTCTAGGACATCTGCTTAGAATAAGCAGAAAACAAATGGCCGTAAACTCGAGAAAATAACTTTTGATATGTCGAGATGATGAGATATGATCACGAGAAAACAATTAAAAAAAAAAAAAAAACATGGCCTCTAAGGACTTCTGTAACAGAGTAGTTCTGTTTATAATTAGATGTTAAACTTCTGCTCTGCTCTTCTTTGTGGTTTATGCTCAGAATGTTTTTTTTTTTTCCGCTGGTTTGGTCACTTGCATGCATCAAATGGTTTAAACGTTGAGCAAGTGAACAAGACAGGAAAAAAAACAGATGTACTTGCTTTAAAACTTTAAAGTTACCACTGAGAAATTTGTCAATTTTAATTCATTTTTCAGAATAGGAACAAAGAAACTAAAACCTGGTTGTGAAGTTGTCGCAGTGTCTCTTCTTTCTAATTAAAAACAGCACCCTCCAAACTTTTAATATTGCAAAATTTGGGAGGCATTCTTCTGTCCGGCTGTTGTCCTGCTTCCTAATGTTTATTTTGCTTCACACTGAGCCCGGATCCCTTTTTCTCTCTCTCTCTCTTGACAAAGGGAATAACACGAACTAGGGTGTCCCTTCAACCTCAGAGCCCTCTCCCCGGACAGCATACTTGATACACCTAAAATTTTGCTGTGTGGCATCAGTGTGTAAATATAGCTAGCCTTTTTATGGTAAAAATTCAACACGGCCCCCCCAGCTCGTGCTGGAGGCATCCGCTGATATGACAACATGTCTGGATATTTTTCCTAGGGGCACACTGGCCCATAGAAAAGCAAGATCCATCCAGGGACTGAGATAGCAGCGACACAGCGGAGTGACGATCGAGTCCCCGCATCATGCCCATCTGGGAACTCGATCGTGTAGCCAGCGCTGAAGTGGTCCCCTATGAAGCAAAGCGAGCTCCATGACAACCGCTACGTATGCCAATTGCCCTAGGAGCCTCTAAAATAATTTCAGTGGGACCACTGTTTGTCTGTCGAAGGTGCTCAGACAAGAAAGCACCAGCCTGGCGCACTCCTCTGAGAGGCGCACAACCATGGTGATTGAGTCCAGCTCCAGCCCAAGATAAGAGATCCTCTGCGCAGGGCAAAGTTTGCTCTTTTCTCGGTTGACCCAAAACCCCAACTGGTCAAGGTGCCGGAGCACCCTGTCTCTGTGCATAATTGATTGATGTCAAGACAAGGCTAAAATCAGCCAATCGTCAAGGTAATTGAGTATGCGGATACCCGTAAGCCAAAGAGGCGTTAGGGCGAGCTCGGTGAAAACCCGCAGAGACAGAGAGAGCCTGAAGGGAAGGACTTTGTATTGCCATGCTCGTACTTCGAACGCAAACCGGAGAAATCGACGGTGGCATGGAAGAATGGAGACATGAAAATACGCATCCTTCAGGTCTATAGCTGCAAACCATTCACAAGGATGGATGCACTGCAGTATGCGCTTCTGCGTAAGCATCCTAATGACATTTTGTGTAAATGACGTTTTGGTCTTAACCCCCCGCTCTTTTTGGGCATGATGAAATACGGGCTGTAAAACCCATACTTCATCTCAGCTGGAGGGACCTGCTCGATTGTATCCTTCACCAGGAGGACAGCAATCTCCTCTCGCAAGACAGGGGCACTCTCGGGATTGACCCTCATAATATGATTACCCGTGAACTTGGGAGGGCAAATAGTGAACTGGTTCGCGTAGCCAAGTCTGACCGTCTGAGCCAGCTGACAGGCTGGGCAGCACTAACCAGGCAGACAGAGCGTGCACTAATGGCACCATCGGATCGATCACTGACGTGCCAGCAGAGGGGCAGCTCAGAAGGGGAGTGCTCACCCCAGGAAGCGGGACGCCCCGAGGAAGAGCTGAAAATAAGAGATTACCTCTTACCTTCCTCCCTGGATCCCGCGATGAGGCTGGAGTGAGAGAAAAGAGTCCATTCTCTTGCACTGTGAAAGCCTGAGCCGAGGGGGCCCGGCAAGCTGAAAGGCAGAGCGTCCCAGACTGGCAAGGCTCAGGTCTGCTAATCCGGAGAGAGAGGAAACTACTCTTTTATTGAAAATTTGGTTACCGCCAGCCTGCTGGTAGATGACTTCTCCCATCGCCTTTGACTGCTCCTTCACTGCCGTGAACTCCTGGGTGAATTTCCCAACGGTGTCGCCAAACAGGCCAGCCTGGGATATGGGAGCATTAAGAAAGTGAGCCTTGTCAACGTCTCTCATATCAGCCACCCTTCTGCAGCTCAGCCAACTTCTCTGCTTGGTAGCGTTGATAGGTGGCCATAGCATGCCCGCAGCAGTGTAGGCTCTGAGAGCGGGAGCACACAAGGTCCAGGTAGTAAAAGGTGCCCTCCATGTCTGCGTGTGGAAGCTACGTACCTAGCGGGAGGAAGGGGACGGGGCCATTTCCAGTCCTACGGTCGAAGCAGCCTGGGATAACACGGCTAACATGTCCGATTCCAAATCCGACACCTCACCGACCACTCCGGAGGGGGCACGGGGTCCAGATCCTCATTGGAGCATGTCAGCCCACCTTCCGATGCAGCAGTGGACATCTGGTCTCCTGGTGTCATCTAATGAGAGTGCGGCCATCCCGTAGGATGCACTCGAACCTGGGATAACAAGTAACAATTCTACTGGCTCACACCACAACAGGGACTGATATAGCGCTAATTGCTCATCAGGATCAGCTGTGGAGCTAAGCTCCACCAATTTATTCTTGGCATTTATTGGCCCGTTTTCTTACTCTTCAGAGTGATTGATCGTCTGAGTACTCCCATATGTCTGGAAGACACACATTGGAGTTCCCATATGAGGGGGAACATGTCTTTTTAGTGTGTTTTTGTTTTTTCTTTTTTTTTTTGCAGAATTCTCAAAAACATTTTCTTCTTACAGTTATATGGCTTAGCTGTACAGAGTTCATTTGATTCTAACTGTGCAAATTATGAGAACATCAACATGCGATCTTGACACGCTGCCCACATCATTCTTTAAAACTGTGTTTAACTGTCTAGAAATGGATCTTCTGAAAGTGGTGAATGCTTC
>CAIGQQ010004613.1:3545890-3557314 GCA_903798035.1 Danio albolineatus | reverse complement strand
CTGTTTATGTAAAGCACTTTGAATTGCCACTGTGTATGAAATGTGCTATATAAATAAACTTGCCTTGCCTTGCCTTGCCTAACTTTGAATTACATGTAATCTTGGCTGTGTGCTTAAGCTCACTTGCAAGAAGTCTTTGGCTTGCCAGGTATACTTTCCAGTATCATTATCCATTAAGAAACGACAGAGTTTTCATTTTGTATTTGTGAAATTATGTGAAAATAATGCAACCTGCAACAATATTTTTGTCTGTTAAAAGCTGTAAGGCGTTGGGTGTTTTTGTCCCTGGTTTTGGAAACTAGATAGTGAATTACCCCTGTTGTTTCTGTTGTTGATTTTCACTCTTTGGTAAGCTTAGGGTAAATTTAACTGCCAGAATAGGAACATATTAGTTTGTTATTTTGGCATTGTTTCCCATCCTGAAGTTTTTGTTTGCCTCTTAATTTACACTTTTTTAAAATCATGTATTTTCTTTGAGCTATTAAAAAACTCTGTTCTTGCCATCATTGTTGTGCAGTGGTAAATAGTTGTTGCCTTGAACCCTTCAATACCTGATATGTAACAATGTAAATGTTTTATTACTATTATTCAAGTAAGTATTCAGTCTAATCTTTATTACGTAAAGCAATTAAGACAAGTTCAGAAACTAAGCTGTGTGATTGTACGCATGAATAATATAAGCCCAAGAAAAGAGTAAAATAAACAGTTTTATTTTAAAACAAAAGAAATGCAGATAAGAGTATATGATTAGTTCATCAAGATCAACAGAATGTGCTGCAGAGAGAGAGAGAGAGAGAGAGAGAGAGAGAGAGAGAGAGAGAGAGAAAGAAAGGGAGAAAGTGTACTTTGGAAGCAATGCACTAGATTTGTCGCTAGACACTTTCTTCAAGTAAATGAGTCTCAGTATTTAGGGAAGCACTACTTCCAGAGACAGGTTGGTGATTTTATTTTTATATTATGAGTATTAGAGTATTATGCAACGATTAAAGCCTAAACTACTATACCAAGAAATGTTTATTTTGATATTTAGTGTGTTAGTTGGTGTGTATTTGTTTGTATTTGAATACTGTGTATTTAGCCCAATAACTGCTTCATATGTTCGGCTGGTAAATCACACCTCTGCAGTTTATTACACTTTTACAAAATGCCATATATTTCTGTCCAGTCTGGTCATGTCAATGATTTGCATATGCATATATTTGAGTATTTGCAAAGTCATTGTACAGTCAAAAACTCTATTTCATACACATTGTTACATTTTTAAAAGGCGACTGTGTGTTTGCTTCAGTGAGAGAGAAACATGGTGCATGTTGGTACTTGCTATGAACTTCAAGCAGCCAGCATTTAGTCAAAAGTTCAATGTTCAAGTGTTTTCTTCTTGGAAAAACACCAACAGTGGAATGTTCCAATGATTTACAGTACCAGCACATTTCATGCTCACGGTTCTCTAATGTCTGCTTATATTAAAATGACATGACACTTAAAATTATAAAGTGTTTAAGGAATTGTATATGGGTATGTACAGTACTATGGGTCTAAGTCAATGGTGGCTCTGTGGTTTCCACGATTGCTAAGCTGAGTTGTGGGTAAATGTGTGCTGGAGTAATTGGCGGTTCTGCTGTGGTGACCTCTGATAAAGAAGGGAATTAGCCTAAGGACATTGTGTGAAGGTTTTTAGGCAAAAACTTTTTTAAAATATGGATTTATGATGTCCACTTTGCCTTGTTGAACAGATTCCAGTTGGTAGGTGATTTCTGCATGAAGGCTGTTATAGTGTGGAAATTAGTGTATTTTCCTGGGTTACTGATTGATGTGATTATGTATGGGTTTGAGTTTAGTATGTGAATCCATACTGGAAGTGAGTCTTTGATTTAGTTTCTTAGACTTTTACCCCTTCTGTTAACTCTTATACATTTACATTATTGCTCATTTTCTCTTTTCAGTCTGTCATGAAATGATCAACAAATGTTTTGCATTTTGTTTGGTATATCTGACTTCAGGTTTTCTTTTCTTTTTATAACAGTATCTTTCTGTATTCATACTATTTTCACTTTCAACCAAACTGAGCATAATTTACTGTAGGTGAGTAATGCATTCTAGTTTCACGTTTTACTTGTTTGAACACCTCAAACGAGAGGTTGCAGAAGCAAAGGTGAAATTTTTCAAATATGTCAACACAAACGCGCCCAAAAATGCTTTGTACAGTACAGATGTCTTCTTTGTCAGTCTCTTTACACAGTGTCACTACATGCTAAGCTAAATGTGACCCTGCCAGAAGAAGAAATTGTCTTAATGGATTCAAAAATAGTTCAACTGTTTAACTTTAGGAGACTTGTGAAAAGGGCCTTTTCCCCCAAAAAACAAAACAAAACAAAAAAAAATTCAGAGTCACTGACCTCTAGAGCGTATTGCTTACTGCAATATTTGCATGTCAGCACTGGAATGTGAAGGTTATAACGGCCTGGGAGCACATGGGAGCCAACATACAAGGAAGTAAAGTAATGTGTTAGAAAAACAATTTTTTTACTCAATCCTACCATTCATGCAAAAGCCTGATTGTGGTTTGTCTACTGTGCAAAATGGGGTGTTTGTGCATAGATGTGCCACAATCTTCATAAAATTACTTTGAGGGCAAACATTCCCTACTTCTCTCAAATAGACAGTCACTACATGACATCTGGAGAACTTTTTGGCAATGTTTTGTTGTCTCAGCTGTTGCCAACATTGTTGAACCTCTTTTATCTTTGTCCACAACTGGACAATGGAGACTGCAGAACAACGTCTTCAACAATGATGGTCTCAGATTCCTCAAGAAGGTTCTCCAGCCTCTGCATGTTAAAATCTTCAAAGAGAAGAAATTAATTAAAATATAATAATAAATAAGCTCAAGACTGTGATTCCACTAATCAGCCAAGAACATCCTGACACATCGTGCCCGAGTCATATTAAGGATTTATGCATGCATGCACATCACTATAATTTAATCTGGAGTGCCATCATCCATGATGTTTAAAAATTTTCAATCATGTCACATCATGATAAAAACGGATTAATTTCTGTATCATTAATGGCAACAGGCTAATGTGAACGCTGGGCTACGAGCTGTGCTAACCGAGCTTACCGATGTTGCACTTCATCTGCTGTTTCTAACACATTACTCCATGTAAAACACGATGCACTGAACACATATTGTTCAATATTTTGCACTGCATGCAAAGGAAAAATGCGGCAAGATTCTGCAGTACTTCCCCTTTCAGTATCTGACCAGCAGAGGGAGACAACGACAGCTTAAAATCACACATGAGGAGATAAACAAACATTCAAATGTCTATTTAATTCATAACGGCACAGGAACTGATGGAAGGCTGTGTGAAAACCCCATATGTACTAACCTTATACACATTGCTACTTAGTATAGACCTGCTCTAATGACCATTCTCAAATGCAACATTTCATGTGCAGTTTTGCATACTTCCAGTGCCCACAGTGTGTTTTGAATTGTGTTTTGTAGCCATTATACACCCTTGATGAGCATGCAGTGTCCTTTGTATAGGGTGATTAGAGCTATATTGACTGGGGGATTCTGTTAGTTTGATTTTTTCTTAAATTTCGGTAATTTCTAGCAATCATTTCAATATTGGTGATAAAACTCCTTATTTCAGTCATTAACTGGTCTTTTTTGTAGATCTGTTTTTCTGGCTGCAGTTGGAAGATTCTTTGAGGATAGGAATTCCCCATACTACTCTGTGGAAAGAAGCTAAAGGTTATGCTCATGTAGAGCTACCACTAGTTTGTCAGTGTGTATTTACAGACGGATGCTCTGACTCTGTCTGAATAATATACATTGAGTTTACAGTAATAATATGTTGGTGCATATTCTTACCTAGAGAGACAGACATCCCCAGGCATGGTGGACCTGATGAGGTGTACTTTGGGGACTTTGTGCTTTTGGTGGCTCTGCTACTGACGTCATGGACTGTGGAGTTTTTAGATTTTTCACGTTACGATGGAAAAAAAACTACTGGCCATTCATTTCAAAAATTATTGTTTTTTTTTTTCTTCTTTAATAATGTGAATAAGGTAATTTACTGTCCTGACAATGATTATGAATTAGATATTAGATATATAATTAGATTATAATATGTTTACACTTCTGCAAACTGTCACTTTCTGCAAAGTTCAGAAAATCTACTTCCTAACTTTGAAGCATGAGACAAAATGTGTGTCTTCACTTGGTAAAATTTAAAACCAAATGCATGTTGTAAAGTCTTCTGTTTGTTTTGTTTATCAACTGACCAAACCAGTGGAACGTTTGCATCAAACCACATTTGTCTCACCACAGAGGAATAGAGCACAAGTTGCAGCTATTAATATGCAAAAACCCAAGTATTTAAACAATATGCAAGTGAAGTAATTTTATTGCACAAAGTTTAATGATCATGTGATCGTCGCTCTAACTTTATGCTGACACTGACGGCATGAGCATCTACAGCAATTATGAGAACAAAACAGATAAATCTATTACAACAGTATATACCAGGCAAAAACCAGGGAAGATTTAAAAACTAATGAAACACTCATTGACATATATTAGCGTCCTCAACAGGATTTTACTTTTCATTGACACTGTTCTGACAAGTATTAAAAAGTATGATAAAATTGAAAAGAAGAAAAAATAATCATGTACATTTTATATATAAAATTTATTATAACTTCATAATAAAAAAGAGAGTATATAAACTTCATACTGTTTTTACTGGCTGAAAACACAATAGGTTGTTTCATCCTGACAAGGCCTGCTTCTTCCAGAGTGCTTGAAGAAATCAACTTCAGCAAACTGATGGAGAAAAATATTACAAATTAACAGAAATATACAAGACAATGCTGGAAATTAAACTCAGTATAATCAGGGCCCCAAAATAAACTAACAAAATAAAATGTTTTGTACATGTATCATCCTTCAGAGTGTGTATATATGTAGTTATTAAGAAGATATTTGAGAGAAAATAACAAAGAAAAAATTAATTAAAAGCTATTAGCAGAATGCTAAGTATTTTCATAATTACTTTACTTTAATGTAAGTTTATTCATTCATCAAGGCTTATTTATCTATGAACCACCAACTATTCCGGCAGATGTGTTTTACACAGCGGATGCCCTTCCAGCTGCAACTCTGTACTGGGAAACACCCAGACACTTTCACATTACCCACACTCATACAATACAGCCAATTAAGTTAATCTAATTCACCTATAGCGCATGTGTTTGGACTGTGGGGAAAACCGGAGCACCCGGAGGAAACCTACGCCAACATGGAGAGAACATGCAAACTCCACACAGAAATGCCAACTGGCCCAGCCGGGGCTCCAACCAGCAAACTTCTTACTGTGAGGTGACAGTGCTAACAACTAAGCCATCATGTTGCACTTATTCAAAGTTTAGTTTAGATAAATAAAAGTCCTAATAAAAATCCTCATTCAGTCAATATCACTAATTAATATGTATTTTCAATTAAACGTTGAGCTATAATGACTAAATGCTGTACAAGCATTGTTAATTGTTTGTTCATGTAAAACACTAATTAAAATTAACTATGTGTTTCGTATTGTAAAGTATTACCGAATTATAAAGTAATCTTTGAAAGAAGTGTCTTACCTGTGGATCATGTGTGTTTTGAGCTGCAGAGGCGCTTTGAGGTTTTTCTGTAGTAGTTTTAGATCTTATTGTTCTGTCAAGGAAGCTCTTTAACAGACCTGAGACCACAGAGAATTAAACATCTACAACTCTTTCTGGCAGTTAATTAATGACGACTGCATATATAACAAATTAAGTGGTGAAGGTCTAGCTTATGTCTTCTCACTCTTCAGCTGAACTTAATATTCAAAGAAACAGCACACCTATTACAGCGATGGTCAACAGCACATTCACAGAGATAGCAGTGATGGTCAGAGTTTTCCACGGTGTCTGATGAGCTTCATGTGATTCTGTTTGATTCCTGTTGACCGAGTCTGTTTCATTTTTTTGACAAAGTTTGTAAAACATTGTTGATTTGATCAGTCTTCATTCAGTTCAGTCTTTCACAGAACAATAAAACTGCCAGAACTTTTGATCTTCATGAATGTTTACAGCTTTTCAGCATGAAAAACAATCTTTTAAATATACGTTTTAAATATACATCTGAAATGAGTAAACATCTCACCAGTGATGTAGATCTTGGTGCCTTTGCTGAATCTCTGTGGTTCACTAGTTTTGACACAATAATAAACTGCTAATTCATCAGTGCTGATATTTGTGATGAACAGACGGCTGTTAGTTTTCACTGAGTATTTGTGTGTGAAGCGTTTTTCATATGTGTTACTGTAAGTGCGTAAGATCAACACTGGAGGATCTGGACATTTCTGTCTGTACCAGTAAATCTCCTCTATATCAAGATCACAGCTTATATTCACATCAGCTCCTAAAGTTACTGCTATGTTTGTTAGACTCTCTGTGGCTTCAAACCACATGAACAGACCTGTGAGAGAAATAAAACACATTTATTAAGACAAAAATCTAAACTAACCCTAACCCTAACCCTATATATATATATATATATATATATGTAACGCCACACCAGCAGAGGGAGCCCTCGCCTGACCACTGTCTCAGCTCCGCTCCCTCTGCACTCACTTCCTGTTTGTTAAGTATTTAAGGAAGAGCTCAGGCCATGCTTCGGTGCGAAGTATTGCCAGTTTACCTGCCTTACCAAGCGTTCCAAGCGACTTTCATGACTGCTATCCTGTTGATGACCTTGCCTGCCTTGTTCACGTATGTTCTTTGTCTTTGCCCTCTTGATCTGTTTTGGACTGCTCACTGTGTTATTGAACTTCTGCCTGCACTCTTACTACATCTTCTGGATTCACGCCATTGTATGTCGCTTGGATTGGACTGCTTTTCTGTTGCCAACTATTTGCCTGTTTAATCGATTATGTCTTTGCCTCATCCTTAAAATAAACCTTGCACATGGATCCTAACTTCGCCTCAGCCTCCACGTTACTATATATATATATATATATATATATATATATATATTACTACATTATTAAACTTATGCAATATATGCAATTGCAATTAATGCAACTTATGCAATTAATTCTTATGAATTAATGCCGCACACTCAGAGACATCACAATGCACTCGCAGGTACACGTCCACTCTCCACGCTGGAATACACACATGAATCTCATCGGTGTGACGCAGCTGCAAAAATTCGTTTCAAACCGAAAGAACAAATTTGCTCGAAATAACGCAAAAACGACCAATTTTCACTCTTTAGCGAAATATACATGTCCTAATAGTGTTTATAGCAGCGTGGAACACATATGACTGTCAACAGCTCAAAACATTAGCTTTGGTGTTTCGTGACCCTTTAATACAATCACACATTTTTAGCCACTTTTCCTCTTTCATTTTAAGATATTCTTTATGATTAAGAGCTCGTTGATATATTGACATCATATATTTATCTTGTCGTATCTTTCTCATGATGGTTGTTTTACCACTTCTGCAATTTTATTAAATCACATTAAACCAATAGTGTTACATGTGACCTTAAAGGGCACCTATTTTAAAAAATCTACTTAAGCTGTTTGGACAGACATGTGTAGGTATAGTGTATAGACGGTCATATTGGGGTGATATAAACACACCCAGTCCTTTTTTTTTTTTCAATTTAACAGCATAAAAACGGTGAACCAATTGAAGCGGTATTAAGACCGACCGCAACTTTACGTAGAAGTGCAGCACCACCGAATTAATTGACAGCTGCGTATTAACATGTCTTCATAGTAATGTGTATAAATCACATCATCAAGACAGGACGTGCGCAAAGCAACCGGGAATAAAAGGTCTGTTCAGTTCGCGAAGGTCATCAATCATCATCAGATGTGATCAAGAGTGAGTTTCACAAGTTGAACACGTTTAAAACAGTGCATGTTTGTAATGAACTACAGCGATTCACTTCAGCTTTACTTCATCACCACAGCAGCGTGTCAGCAAATAAGACGCTTCAATCTCGGTTTGTTGACATTAAATCAGGTTTATATTGTACATTAACACAACAGATATCCATACAGCAGTGGATATTACCCTGTATCCTTTCACATTTGCTTGCAAAAGTAGTGCAAAGCTCAACGCGCACGCTGTCTGTCTGTCTCTCTGTGTGTGTGTGTGTGTGTGTGTGTGTGTGCCTGAATTAACTTTGTAACTACATTGTGTGTGACTCATCGTTGCAGCCAGTATTTGGTAAAGTTCTTACTGTAGTATTTCTCAAACATACTGAGGTCTGCTTCTTTTACATCTGTTCCTGTTGCGTCTGTCTGTCTGACGCAGCCGAGGGCGGAGATTGAGGCACGCTGACGGGAATGGTGGGCGGGGAGGACTATCCTTTAAGGCCCAGTACCAAAAATAGCAATAAGCTGTTTAGAGCTACAATATTAAGACTTGAGACAGCTATAATTAATAATCTGATGGGTGTTTTGAGCTGAAACTTTACAGACAAATTCTGCTGACACAAAAGACTTGTATTAAATATGAAAAACGGGTCAAATATGTGCCCTTTAGGGTGCTTTCACACTTGGTTAATTTGCCTGGACCGTACCCAAGTTCGATTGTCGCCCCTTGCCACCTGCTTGGTTGGTTTGTGTTCACACTGTCTTTTTTCCTTCTGAACCCCGGTACGCTTGCGTCATCAAGCCGATGTTTTGTGTACGTCTGTTGCCAGGCGACGGACACAAAAGCAAAGCGCCAGGATGAAAAGACGTCCGCACATCGCGGTTGTTTCGCTTTTACTGAACCTTTTGGTTTAGAACATACAGAAAACGGCTCGCGTCTATCTGCCGCAAACATATTATACACGTTCAGAACATCACGCGATGTCCCAGCTGTTTTAGGAGGAGACAAGCATTATCTGAGCTCTGGCTCAGTCGCGCTTGTAAGCGCGTGATACTCAGCCACACACACACACACACACACATGCACACGCGCATACACACACGAATGAACGTTATAAAAACTATAGTTTGCTGTACTGTTGACGGTTCACTTCCGGCTTTTGGTACGTTTGCATTCATACTACAAGTGAACCGTACCAGAGTTCACATGAACCGTACCCCAGACCACCTCTTTCAGGCGGACTCGGGTACGGTTCACGGGTGCGCACCCGAGTTCAGAAGACGTGTTCACACTAGCTAAACGTACCGTACTATGACGTCAAGCGAACCCGGGTGCGGACCAAAAGTGCTAGTGTGAAAGCACCCTTAAAGTGTTTTTTATTCACCTGTTGGCTTGTTCATTGCCATAAGCGGAAGTAAATTGTTTTGTTGGATCGGATTGTGTTCAGTAAAGTCATTTTCATATCTTATATCACAGAACAGTAAAAAATGTTAGTAGGAAACTAATAAATTTTACTAAAAATGTCATTTTGACAAAAATTTGCAAAAGCCTCTGTTCAACTGTAAAAATAAATGTGTAACAGGGCTGGGTGATTAACTGAAAAATAATCAAAATCGACATTTAGAACCAGTGATCAATCTCATTTTTCCAGGTCAATTTGTTCAATTACTTTCCCTTCCGTGTGTGGAGTCATGTGACCCCGCTCTGTTAAGGCTGATTTATACTTCTGCATTGAACACACGGGTGTGGTCCGCCACAGCTTACCTGCGCACCTCTCAAAACATGTTACTACACATTGAACTTTTGCAGAGGCTCGGACCTGACGTGTGCTTTTATGAGTTTTTTGTGGTCAACAAACCCACTGTAATCTCAGCAAATACTTGCTTTACAGACATGAGAAATATACCCACATAAAGCTGGAAATTGTACTTTTAAATGAACCGAGTTTTCTTGTGTAAATACAATAGCAATAAAAGATGTTTGACAGTTTCTGGTCATGAGACAGCACAGTTCTCTATACGTATTATAAACTATTGGCACAATAAAGGTTTTAACGGGATAATGATGCTAAATTTTCTGATTTCTTCTGAAACTGCTTAAAAAGTTGAAAAATATTAAAAAAGAAAACGAATATTTTGCTGTTAGTTTTCGTTGATTTAAAACTTATTTCACTAAAACATGTCAGCTCTGGGAAAACCATTTTAATTTCTGAAACCTTTCGAAACAGTAAAACGTAATGACGTAATGATGACGAACATCATGTGATGTTGACAATTTGATATGCTCTACAAAGTTACCAAGGTTGCTGCGAGAAGGGATACAGCTGCGGTCGGAAGTTAAAGAATTTCATTAATATTATTTATTAAATTACCCATTGCATTGTTTTTTATTAAGGTCTACCCGTACCCCAACCCTAAGCCCAACCCTCACAGTAACGTAAAAATAGTAATTATCGTTGTACAGTGTTTAAAAAAAAAGATGCTAAATTAGTGCGAGTATCCGCAGCTGTATGCCATCTCTTTACGCCGAAACCAGATTCGAAACAAAACATTCGTAAAGGTTCCGGATCTTCCTGAAGCAGTGCTAAAGGCACCCGTCTCTAAAAGAGTTTCGACCATTATTAATAAATATATAATAGTTTAGTTACTGGGACGCAGTTGTAGCAGAAGTCTGCGTGTCTGTTACTTGGTTAAGTTAGCTAAACAAACGGCAGAGAGACAACGCGAGTCATGTTTGTAAGGTATGTGCAATTCCGTGTGTAATTGTTACTTATATTGTCAAAGTACTGTAAATGACTAGAGGAATGATAACACTAAGTATAACATTAAGTCGTGATGGTTTACGTGTTACAACAAAATGTTATAACGTTACACAAAATGCTTATGGACTTGTTTTACTTCCGCATATCAGTGACATGTCGACGCCTATTTGAACTGTTCCTGTCTGAATAGTTTTCTAGGATTAAGATTATGGCTATGGTTCAGTTTACAACTGAAATTAGCTAAAGTGCTAAAACATAAAATACATCACAAGTTGTCTTCAGACTGAATTGAGATAAAATTGGTTTTATATTCAAACAATCAAACTTTAACGTTAAATAAACAGTTAAGCAGAAATTTGAACAGATTAATCATCATGACGTACAGTACTGTTATGAGCTCAAAGTAGGCTACATTAGGACAACATATTAAATACTTGTAGCTGATTAACGTGTAAAAACTTTAAGGTTCTACTTGTAGCTAATGCTTTTCCTCTGATTTAGGTTAAGTTTGACTTTCTGTCTGATTTTTAGACTAACGTACAGTATATTGGCCATCTAGCGGACCTAAACTAATCATTAGGCATGGGCCGGTATAAGATTCTGACGGTATGATAACCTTGAATAAAAGATATAAATATAAGATAAAAATATCACGATATTATGGTATTGCGTTTACTGCTCTGAAATATATTCTTTTTGAACGTCTGGGTGAAAATCAAACCCAGACCCCC
>CAIGQQ010004613.1:3409591-3438125 GCA_903798035.1 Danio albolineatus | reverse complement strand
GAAGCATTCACCACTTTCAGAAGATCCATTTCTAGACAGTTAAACACCGTTTTAAAGAATGATGTGGGCAGCGTGTCAAGATCGCAGATTGATGTTCTCATAATTTGCACAATCTCTTCTAAGATTTTACCATCAATTTCCATGAAATCAGACATAATGTCTGATTTCTTAAGTTGTGATTGAGCTTGTCTGACGTGGACACAACTTGGCTGATTGGATGAGCTGATTGCCTTTCTGATATTATTGATCTTATCAGTAAAGAAATGAGCAAACTCATTACATTTGCTTTCAGAGAGTAGTTCACTAGGAATCCTACTGGGGGGGTTTGTGAGTCTCTCTACCGTTGCAAAGAGGGTACGGGGGTGATCTATATTGCTGTTTATAAGGCTTGAAAAGAAAGTCTGTCTAGCAGTGTTTAGTTCCACATTAAAAGCATGGAGACTGTCTTTATAGATATTGTAATGGACTACTAGTTTCGTCTTCCTCCACATACGCTCAGCTTTTCTGCATTGTCTTTTCATCATCTTTACCGATGTTGACCTTGTCCAAGGCCCTTTCTGTCTGCCAGTTCTCTTCCTGACTTTAACAGGAGCAATGTCATCTATGACATTCTTAACTTTAGAGTTAAACAAATCAAGGAGAGAATGGACAGAGTCTGCAGATATGCTTGGTTTTAGTGATACGGCCTTCATAAACTGCTCACTAGTGTTCTCATTTATGCATCTTTTTCTGACAGAGACAGATCTGTCTTCAATGGCTGGAGTGATCAATACATCAAAGAAGATACAGAAATGATCAGATAGTGCCACATCCTTAACAACAGTCGATGAAATGTGTAAACATTTCAATGTGTAAAGTAGAAAAAGAAAGAATAATAGGCTGTGTTTTGTGTTCATCCAATACTGCATTCGGATGCTGACCAAATCAGCTGATGGTGCGTTACACATGGGGGCTCCTCCGGGATGGTAGTGAGCTTTAGGGCGGTGAGTGTAATGGAGGTCAGCTGGTGAAGTACTACAGTATGCAGGTAAACCTCACTCCTCTGACCTCAACAGGTGCTCTAGCAACAGACACTAGAGGCCATGGTCTTTGGCCTCAATAGAGCAGTCAACTTCCATGCAAAGAATCGCCAGTTGGATCTGTTATTTATTACTCGCCTTCATGTCATTCCAAACCTTTGTAACTTTTGTCTGTTTGTAACAAAGCACAGGCACATCCTACTGTAGGTAATACATGGCTGTAGGTAATAAGGCATGGCCAATACTGACACTGAGGAGAAGCAACTGTTTAAAAAAAAGTTTTTGTTTTTGTTTTATGTGCTTAAAAAAGTGTATAATTTATGTGCGTATAAAAGTGTACTTGATAATATTACAATTTATTCCATTAGGTCTTTGAACGAGTCAGGAACTTTGCTGTCTGTGGAGAATGAGGGAGCTATTAGATTTTATCTAAAATATCTTCATTTCAGTTCTGAAGACTAAGAAAGGATATTTATTGGAACAACTTGAGGATGACTTTGGGTGAACTAACCCTTAAAATGGAGTTAACTTGTTAACTAAAGTTCGACAGCGGGACCACGCCTCACTTTGCCTCCTTAACCAATCACCTAATCCCTAAAACTTACTTCCTCTAGCACTGTTCTTCTCATTCTCTCAAACCCACCCTCCCTCTCTCTATTTCCTTGCTTCCCATTAACAATCCTTATAACCCTTTCTTCCCTCCCAGGTTGAATTGAGGAGGTCCAATCACTCTACCAAAATATTACAGAGACGGTACCCCCACTCTGAGTCTCTGGGCATCATCGTAGGACACCTGATCAACCTACCTGTACACTGTTTATCCTCTTACTTCTGTTCCCCTTCATCCCACTGTTCCCGTACCATCCCTTTTCATCCCTACGTCCCTACAATAAAGTCTAGCTCAAAGTGTGGCGTGGTCACTCTACCAAAATATTACAGAGACGGTTCCCCCACTCGGAGTCTCTGGGCATCATCGTAGGATGCCCGATCAAACTACCTACCTGTTCACTGTTTATCCTCTTACTTCCGTTCCCCTTCATCCCACTGTTCCCGTACCATCCCTTTTCATCTCTACAATAAAGTCTAGCTCAAAGCGTGGCGTGGTCACTCTACAGAAATATTACAGAGACGGTTCCCCCACTCGGAGTCTCTGGGCATCCTCGTAGGACGCCCGATCAAACTACCTACCTGTTCACTGTTTATCCTCTTACTTCTGTTTTCCTTCATCCCACTGTTCCCGTACCATCCCTTTTCATCCCTACGTCTGTACAATAAAGTCTAGCTCAAAGTGTGGCGTGGTCCATGCTGGTGAATTTCACATTCAAGTCTAACTCCACCAAGTGAAAACCTCAAATTTGATTTTCTACACGAAATGTAATTCACACACATCATTCACTGCACACTGCAGGACGAGTTAGGCACTGGATTTTGATACTTAGGTTAGGGTTTGTTGCTGGCACACACGGCTATCAATGTGTTTTGTACTGGCAGCATTCTAGTACCAGATGGCAGCATTTGTTACAAATATTTCTGAATCAGAAGCTGTTAAACGGTAACTTAGACGCATAACGTAATCCCATTTGGCAGGCGTTTCTGCCCGCTGATGTCAGAGCAGCCCAGTCACATCCTCAGCGGTCACGCGGACAACACCTGAACTGGTCACTGAACAGCATATGAAATCAAAGGCTAATTTACATACATCCTCCACACCTCAAAAGCCGTGATGGATGCAGGCAAATGGCCCATTTAGTTCATTTAGCGTGGCTGCCGGCAGTGTGCCCAGACTGGGAATGAGAGTCCAAAGTGTTTAGGTAGAATACACTTCAAATGGGGGCTCCGCTAACACAATGCACAAAAGCTTTCCGTCTTATCAGTTCGCTTTATTGATGCCCCGAGGCTATCAATAAAGCACATCTTGCCAAAGTTTGCGTCAGACTCTTAAAGTACAGTACTGCTCTCAGGGGAAACCAATGCATGACGTGAAGCTTTGATGCTTTGGGTTGGGGGAAAACCTGTTGAATGCCATGAAGGAATGCAAATAGTGGCTTAACCGTCATTCTTGGGTGAACTATTGCTTTAAACAGACGTTGGAGTGGAGAGGACTGTGTTGTTCTTCAGAAATGAAGTTTGCATTCATGTTGTGATGGAATTACTGTCATTATTACACAATGACATCTTCTGGACTTTGTTTCTATGGCAACATTCATAATTCAAAAGGAGTGTATGGCTTCAGTGGAGAAATTCACCTTCTTGTATGAAGCTGAATAGCAAATAAAGTGGATCAAGTCACAGCAGTTGCAAGCAGTTAAGTGATTAATACATTGTACTGACACAGATAGAGCGAGTTTGAGTACATTGCCAAATAGGGGCGGCACGGTGGCTCAGTGGTTAGCACTATTGCAGAAGGTCGCTGGTTCAAGTCCCGGCTGTTGGCATGTATGCCCCATGAATTAAATGAAGTATCTGCCCTTCAAGGCTCAGTATTAAATGTAAAGACTTTAATAGAAACAGACGATGATCCAACGAGTTTAATAAACACTGAAGTGTTTCACTGACTATATGTAAACAAATACATATATTTAATATTTAATATACATATTTTTTAATATTAATTTATTTTTCAACAATGTAAAATGTAACATTTCATCTCAATGTTGGTGACGCGGTGGCGCAGTGGGTAGCACGATCGCCTCACAGCAAGAATGACGCTGGTTCGAGCCTCAGCTGGATCAGCTGACATTTCTGTGTGGAGTTTGCATGTTCTCCCCGTGTTCGCGCAAGTTTTCTCCGGGTGGAAAACATATGCTGGAAGAGTTGACGGTTCATTCCTCTGTGGTGACCCCTGATATATAAGGGACTAAGGTGAAGGAAAATGAATGAATGAATGAATATTAAATATAACCACTGAATGTAAGCTCCTTTTATGTAATTATATTTATTTTGATATATATTCTTCATAGGACTTCACACTTGGTCTGTGTTTTATTTTGGTTAAATATAATGTAAATATCTGTAATATTTTAAAAAACATAATACACTAAAATAACTTTTTTTTTTTTACAGATGTAGGACATGGAAAGCAGTGTATTATGCTTGTTCACTGTGTTTATTTAAAACATTTATAATAACATAAGTGACATTTTGCCATATATATACGCACACAGTTGAAATCAGAATTATTAGCCCCCCTTTGATTTTGTTTCTTTTTTTAAATATTTCCCAAATGATGTTTAACAGAGCAAGGACATTTTCACAGTATGTTTGATGTTTGACAGTATGTTTCACAGTATGTTTTGAATATTTTCTCTTCTGGAGAAATTCTTATTTGTTTTATTTCGGCTAGAATAAAAGCAGTTTTTAATTGTTTAAAGACCATTTTAAGGTCAAAATTATTAGCAATTTTAAGCTAATTTTATTTTCAATAGTCTACAGAACAAACCATCATCATACAATAACTTGCCAATTAAAAAAAACAACATCGACGACTGAATCTTTTGAATGAGTAGTAATGTAGCAGTGGCGGATTGAATTTTGGTGTGGCGCACCACCATGAAAGAATGAATGGAGCGGAATTTATATATATATTTTTTTTTCTTAATTATTTAAACATTTAAACTTTGCATACCACATAATATTTTAAAGCAAATTAGGCATTTTGCTGAACATTATGCAGTAAACAGTATGTTAATGTTCATGTTTAAATATAAAAATGCTTAGTGTAAAGTATACTAAATACTACGAATGTACAGCTAGATACAAAAAAAAATCATACCATAAACAGCATGCGTGCACAGCAGGAATACTTTGGCAGTGTGCTGCTCTGAACAGCCTGCGTGGGGTTTAGGATGAGAGATGTTCTCTATTAAGCAGGCTGCCATCTAGTGTTTAATAGATTGAGTGCACTTTTAATGACAGACAGCAAAATGTCCCTGTAAATCAAATACAGAGAACGTAGGTTGTTTCACTGCGTTTCCGTTTGAGTGCCTGAAATATCCCTGCATAGAAAAAAAAGCTGCTGCCCTCCCATAAACCCAGATTTATTAGCATTTTCTGCTTGTTTGTTTAGCAGATTATTGAGACACGCATATAAAACCTGCCGGCATGGATCCATTTGGCTTGCTGTTTGTTTATTTGGCATGACAGGACAAAATTCAGAATGGCAGAAAGAGGTGCGTCCCCACGGGCTCCAGTGGCCGTCATCCATTTAATGAGAATGTTTTTATATAGATGCCACATGGAAATGTCTTAATTTAGCCGATAGCATTAGCATAACACACAGATTGAGACTTGATTTGTTACCAGGCAAAACCCAAGTGTGTAAATGACTGTCTTCTGTCATGTTTTGCTCGTAGGAAGTCAACGGACACTGTTGGGTTGGTTAACTGACCTGCTTTCTGTGCTAAGAGTTAAGTTGCCCTCGGCTAGCATGTCAGTCATAACATCCCTATGAATTGCGCTAATCACTCACACACACACATATGCAGCTCAAAGGGTACAGCTATTTGCTGCAGAGCCACACGGCTCTTTTTCGCTAGCAGGCGCCACAGCAAATGCTAATTTGACAAGCTATTTGCCCTAATTAAAATGTAATTTCCTCTCAGGATGTGCTATATTTCTCTCTCTTCTCTCGTTATCAAAATATTTGCTGTGCAAATTTCATGCTATAAAACAGTTGACACCCAATACCTAATGTATTTCTTTCATGTTTTCAAGTTAGCCTAGAAGCTGTGTACATTATGTAAACATGGTAATAAATAACTACTGTAAGTTGCTTTTTCTAATTTGGGATATGCATTTATGGTGTGAGTTTAGCCTAGCAGCATAGTTCATATATTATATGAAGGATAGTTCATATATTATATGAAGGATAGTTCATATATTATAGCCTAATTTTGTTAGCATTGGCTAGTCTAGAAGCTAAATATAAGTATGTATGATTAATATATTAAATTACAATGTTGTATTATCAAATTTTGAATGTTTAGTTTTTGTTTGTGTTAGCATTGTTTAGCCTAGCAGTTAAATAATGATAGCTTATCATAGCTAACTGTGTTTTATTGCTTTCATTTGGACGTTTAATTTAAAAAAAAATTTTTTGTTACAAGTTAGCTTTGGTTAGCTTATCATGCTAAATATGTTAAATACTAGCGGCTCCTCTAACCATGTTAATTAGATATTTAATATGTAGCTATGGTAAACCTATTTCTGTATACCAAAAAGTATTTATTTGCTTAACAAAAACATATTTTGTATTTATTTCTATTTTGCAAGTTAGCATTGGCTAGTCAAGCTGTTAAACACAGCACTTAAGGATAGTTTACATATACTTACCATAGGTAACTGTATTTTATTGCCTTCATTTGGACATTTTGTATTTATTGTGTATGTGTGTTACAAGTTAGCCTAGCATGCTAAATATGTTAAATATGAGTGGTTCCTTCTAATAAACCATGTTGATTGTATAATTAGTATTTAGCTATTTTTTACGAGTTAGCACTGGTTAGCCTGGCATTTATGACAAATCCAGAGAGACATTTCTCATCCTTTCTTCCTGTTTGATTGTCGATGTTTTGTTGGATAGAGATTGACGCTGCTCAGATAAATTCTCAATATACCAAAACATCGACAATCAAACAGGAAGAATAGATGAGAAATGTCTCTCTGGATTTGTCATAAATGCTAGGCTAACCAGTGCTAACTTAGCTAGTCTGACCTAATTTTGTTAGCACTGGCTAGTATAGAAGCTAAATATAAACGTGTGATTTATATACTAAATCACAATGTTCTATAACCAAAGTTTGAATATTTAGTATTTATTTCTGTGTTAGCATTGATTAGCCCAGCAGTTAAATACATCACAAAAGGATAGTTTACCATAGATAAGTGTGTTTTATTACCATCATTTGTACATTTATTTTTTTTTTGTTACAAGTTAGCCTAGCATGCTAAATATGTTAACTACCAGTGGTTCCTCCGAATTAACCATGTTTATTGTACGGATGTGGCCACTAAGAATGCATTAGTGAATGAACGTGACCACAACCAATGCTGCAGTGCTGCGCGGTACAGCACATAATGGTCTAACACAGGCAAGACTTGACCAGCAGGTAGGCCTGTCACGATATCTATTTTTTGTTGTATGATATATTGCACCAAAATATATCACGATAAACGATATTATTGTCATTTTAAGACTATTTTAGGCAACTCATTATATAATGCCAGATTGGCAATATATAAGCATCATAACGCAAGTACACACTTCAAAAGAACACCACATATTTTGTTCTTAAGAATATTTAATTTAGTCATTTTAATAATGTAATGATTGGGCATTGGAATCAGAATGTGAAAACGCAGATCCAAAACAAATAATAATAAAATGTTTAAAAAATTCAAGGTAAAAAGTAACAGAGTCTGCGATATCTGCTACCTGATCTGTTTTCAGTTGTCAGACACCCACATCAAAAATACTTTAGTCATTTATGGTAAATACTATAGTGTTTTTTTTTAACCATACTGACACTGAAACCTCCAGTATAGATAGAGAGGTTGTGCAATCAGCTAAAATGTTGCAAGAATTGGTTTTTTACATATGGGCGATATATAATGCATCACCAAAACTTATTGAGGTCATGTCCATGTATTGTGCGATAAGTCAATATATTGATTATTGTGACAGGCCTACCAGCAGGGAGCTATTGTTTAGCCTAGCAGTTAAATACATCGCAAAAGGACATTTGTTAAATGTTAGCCTAGCATGCTAAATATGTTAACTACGAGTAGTTCCTCTGAATTAACCATGTTGATTGGATATTTAATATTTAGCTGTGCCTTACAAGTTAGCATCGGTAGAATTGGTTAGCCTATGTATGTCAAGTAATTATTTATTTGCTTAACATGAATACATTTTGTTTTTGTTTACGTTTTGCAAGTTGGCAGTGGTTGGCCTACACTCTAAAAAAAAAAGGTTCTTCAGTGGTTCTTCAGTAGTTCTTTACAATATTTGAGGTGCTATTTAGCACTTTTACTGTGTAAAGAACTTTTAAAGCACCATGAAGGTTCTTCAGTGGTTCTTCAGTGGCTCTTTAGGGTGGTCAGGGTGCTATATAGCACTTTTACTGTGTAGTGAATCTTTAAAGCAACATAAAGGTTTTTCAGTGGTTCTTTGGGGGTTAAAGTGCTATATAGCACTACTGGTAAGCACTTGTTCTTATAGCTAATTCTCATAACTTTTATGCTGGTTTTATTTGCGGAAAGGGTAAAGTAACATTATGAGGACCTTAAAATATAGGTGCTATATAGCACCATTTGACAAAAGTACTATATAGCACCTATTTTTTTAAGGTGCTGTATAGCACCAAAAAAGGTTCCCCCCTCGTTACGACCAAAGAACCAGTTTTGGTGCTATTTAGCACCTTTTTTTTTAGAGTGTACAGGTAGCAGTTAAATGCATTACAAAAGGATGGCTAAATTGATAAATATGATAAATTAATAATCTTATCGTAAGAAAATATAATAGATTAGATTTCCAAATTCCAACCAATGACAACAAGTTTTGTTTACAGATTTTTTCACTACGATTTTCCACATTATGTCATGCTTTGTGTACAGAAAACTGTACACAATCTAATCTACTTAAAGATTTTCATAAATTCATTGTTTTATTTGTTGCTTGTTTCTGTTTGACTGACATATATTTCATAGCTTAGATATTTATACAGACATCTCAGTATTCTACATACTGGAGAGTATTAAAAGCCCAGTATTTATTTTGCAGCTTTCAGGCCATCACAATTCCATTTTGATACCACGAATAGCAAAGTCTTTCACATTCAAGACACATATTGTTTATGTCATCCTGCATTTTAGCGGGATTAACTCATGAAAAGCTCTTTTAATAGAGCTTGAATTATTTACTAAATGCAGACCTCTGGCGGCAGTCACAAGCTTTCTTGGAAACTGCAGAGGGAGCCTCCTCTAACAAGCATTAAATATTAAACTGCGGTCTTTGAAAATAAATAACAAATAATAATAAAATGTCATCAGAAAATGGCTAAATGAACATGACAAATCCTGAGAGACGTTTCTCATCCTTTCTTTCTGTTTGATTGTCGATGTTTTGTTATATTAAGAATGACGCTGCTCAGATAATGAAATCATCATTTTCTTTTTATTCAGTCTAAATTGACTTTAAAAATGTTTACTCAGACTCGGTGTTTCATTAGCCCTTATAAAAATTAATTTTGCATATAAAAGCGATTACAGCCACCGCCGTGCAATTAACACAAATACAGGGTCTCCTTCATAAAGTGGGAATCTGTGAAACTAAGTGAACTCCTCTGGGAATTTTCTGAATAGGGAATGTTGTGTGCGAATAAATGCATGCAACGTTAAACCTTGGTCCATTTCAGATTAAATGACGGATGCTTGTGTTCTTTCTCGGAGCAGTCGGTTGCATGGTAACACAGAGAACAGTTTGTTTCTTGACGAGATGCTGGAAACAGCAGACGCTGATATCAATTTGGGATTTTCAGAGGGCCCATCAGACGTCCGTGTACAGCAGCAAAACAAGGCAGGATCATGTTGCACAAATACAGATGGATTCAGAGAAATTACTCAGCTTTGTTCTGGGCATTTCAGCTGGTCGGCCTGTCAGACCATTATAATCTCATACTTATATAATGAAATAGGCAATGGATGGCTTATTTTCTAGTTTGGGGGAGCGTTTAGATTGAAAAAGCTTCTTTTATTATGGTTTTGAAGGTAGACTGAGGAGGGGTTTATTTAAGGAACGTGCCTTTTCCAAAAATATCTCTTCAAAGATTGCTCTGTTTCATACACGTGCACTTTTAAGTGATCTATCTATCTATCTATCTATCTATCTATCTATCTATCTATCTGTCTGTCTGTCTGTCTGTCTGTCTGTCTGTCTGTCTGTCTGTCTGTCTGTCTGTCTGTCTGTCTGTCTGTCTGTCTGTCTGTCTGTCTGTCTGTCTTTCCATCTAGTCTGTTTTACTGTCTGTCTATCTATCTATCTATCTATCTATCTATCTATCTATCTATCTATCTATCTATCTATCTATCTATCTATTTAGGGTCACAGATTTCGACGGTCACAGAATATTCGCTACACAAAACATTCTTTCTTGTGTGAAAATGTTGCACTCTTTTTATCAGTTACTTTTTAGGTCGTCTATTGTGTGTCTATATGTCTATAATATTCTAAAGCAGCAATACTGATGTGCACTGTCGCATGAAATTCCCGCTTTTTTAAAGGAAAAAAAACTATATAATAACATTAATGCACATCAGTAACTCGCCAGTAACTTTTTAAATTTATATCCCTGTAAGAAAACATCGTAAACAATTGGAAATCTGGCGACCGCAATATTAAAACCCTTGGGAACAACTGTGGTCGGAACCAAAGTTCACAGTGACTGTGTTCTCTGCACTCGTCGTAAGCGGTGGACTTGTACTTTCTTATAGAGTGGAGGAACTATGACGCCAGGCCAATCGGCTGCTAGCATAAAACTGGTTCCCTCGATAAAATCCCCATAGGATTTTCCCATAGGCTTTTCGAAGATTGCAAATAATAAGCTCTGTGTTCAAACACTGTTCATTACACTTACAGGTTTTGTCCAGTCGGATAATCCTCACACGAAAATACAACTTTTAGCACTTTTGGGTCGTAAATGCAAACGCAAGAACTGAAAAGCTAACATTAGGCTATAAACGGACTACAGCCTTCGGGGCGCTCGCCTGTGACGTCAGCACAACCCTGCTACGGACAACTCTTCAAGCTTATTTTTTAGAAATATGGTCAATCACAAAGGTTTAATCTCTCGGTTTATTATATTATAATCCACGCTACATATTATAAACAAATAAATACGCAAAAACACATAGACACACGAGCCTTTTGGACAGTTTTGGACAGTTTTTACATACAACAGAAATACATTTTGTTTTGCTTTACGGTTGTTTTAAAAGGTTTAAAACTGTATGTATAAGTGTGCCTACATAGTATCATCATAAGACATATTTAAATAAGTGTATCGCTCGTGTGCATACAGCCCTCTTATTTATTAATACAAGACAGAAATGAGGCGTGAGGGACAAGTCTATCAAATCCCTTCAAGTTCCATCATGAACACAGAACAACATTTAATATTCTTTTTTTGTCACGAAGTACACCGAAAAGCAGCCCATACAGTCACATATGCTATGCATTTGGAGGAGTAGTGTATGACAGAGTTAAATGTGTTCAAATGAAGAAAAAATGTCGACAAATCCTTTGATCACGTTAAAATAACAGCTCACATGTATGTATTTTTACACATTTATTCACACGTCTGCATCACTGAGAGCAGGAAAGAGACAGGCAGCACTGGTAAGCAGTAAGTTATCTTTATAAGATTGTTTAATTAAAAATAAATGATCAACAAATTAATCTGTTCTGGCAGTCTTTACAAGTAAAGGCATTATCTACACACAATATAAATTACCAATTAAAAAATACAACAAACTAAAATTACTATTCATTTAAAAAATACTATTCATTTAAATACTTAAATAAGAGTCAAATCCTAATGCCCAACGCAAGCGGGCTGCGTTCCAGACCACTGCAGCTCGATGTCGTATAATGTCTCCGACACCGCCTGTAGTCCCGTTTAGCAACTTGATAGCAACCGTCTTTTAAAAGAAGCATGACCGAATTAAAAAATCAAAAGTGTGATGTAACTGACGTGTTTAATAAAACTCGCTATAAAAGGTTGCTAGTTCGAGTCCCGGCTGGGTAAGTTGGCATTTCAGTGTGGAGTTAGTACGTTCTTTCCATGTTGGCGTGGGTTTCCTCCAGGCTTCCTCCACAGTCCAAAGACATGCGCTATAGACCATTTCAATGTGGTTCATTGGCCCATGAACATTTCCGGCTTGTTGTGAAACTATTTAGTGACTGTAACAAGAGTCAATTTAATCATATCTTAATGCTAAAACAGCTATCATAACATTATTTAGCAATATGTGGCTCTTTTTGGATTCTTAGAAGCTATAGAAATTAAAAATGTAATACAGGAAATAAGTTAGGAACATTGCTATTGTTTACATCCCTCAAAATAGTCTATAGATGAATGTAGTACGCTAAATCGGCCGTAGTGTATGTGTGTAATTGAGGGTGTATGGATGTTTTCCAGTACAGGATTGCAGCTGAAAGGCCATCCACTGTGTTAAACATATGCTGGATAAGTTGGCGGTTCATTCCACTGTGTCGACCCCTGATGAATAAACGAACTAAGCCGAAGAAAAAATCAATGAATAAAAAAAATAATGCAGTCAAACAAAGCATTCATTTTATTAGCAAGGAAATGTTGACGCTGTGTTTTTAGCCGACTTTTCCCCATGTGAGTTCCATGTTGCAACAGTTACAGAAAAACATCCACTGGAAAGCTGTAAGCAGCAAGGGTCTCTCACACAAGCTTTTCCATCAGCAAGGATTCGATAATTCCCTGGGATGCTCTGTCCAGGTTACCATGGCAATCCAGAATATCTGCTTTTAAAACTGCACATGTCCGTTTTTTTTTTCTTCTTTGCTATTCTGGAATGCATTCATTGAAAATAAATCCTATTATTTCCACTGTGCTGCTCTGCCCATCTGCACTGTGGAGGCAGCATGGTACCACTAGGCTACTGAATCACCATTACACGTAACATTAAAAATAATGCATCATAAGTTATTAAATCAAAAACTTATTCATTCATTCATTTTCTTTTCAGTTTAGTCTGTTTATTAATCTGAGGTCAGCGGAATGAACCGTCAACTTATCCAGCATATGTTTTACGCAGCGGATGCCCTTCCGGCTGCAACCCAACTCTGGGAAATCCATACACTCTTTCACTCACATACACTACGGACAATTTAGCCAACCCAATTCACCTGTACCACATGTCTTTGGATTTGTGGGGGAAACCGGAGCACCTGGAGGAAACCCATGTGACCACAGGGAGAACATGCAAACTCCTCACAGAAATGCCAACTGACCCAGTCAAGGCTTGAACCAGCGACCTTCCTGCTGTGAGGCGAACTTGCTACCCACTATGCCACTCATAAAAAACTCATATGAATCATTGAAAAAAATTTTTATTTATTGCATATTAAATCCATTGTCATAGTAGAGGCAGCTTATTAAAGTTGTAATAAGAGATAGATATTGTATTTTAGCAGAAATGACAGATAATAAAACAATGTGGGTCAAAAAAAGAAGCAAACAGACACAGTTCTTATGGACTTTTTCTTATGAAGGGCCAAAAACCAAACTTGACTGAGGCTGGTGGGTGAAGGTAAATTTAGTTGTCATGAGTAATTTCCTAATTTATTTAATAATATTTTAAAAATAACTAAAAAACATTGCTTTATAATAACTAATACAGCGTAATTCGGTTTATATTTTATAATGAACCTATCAGTAAAAACAAAAACAATTGATTTATAACAGTTACACTAGTTTTTCGCCTTGAATTGCTCTCCGATATCTTCCGATGTCATCTGTTGAGTTACAGTAATTTAAGACATTTTTGAAAATCAAATTCATTTAAAACATTTACTGAAACATTTCATTTCAGTTAGCGTTTTTGTAGTTCAGCAATAAAACAAACTATTTAAAAATTCAAGTTTACATCAGATGGAACGTCGGGCCAAATAAAAGGTTTCAATGGGCCAACTTTGGCCCGCGAGCCCTACTTTGAACATCTCTGATCTAGATGCATTATCTCAGGGCTCAGGAAAACTACAGTTGTTTGGTAAGCAAACCAAAACAAACATTTATATAAATACAAAGTTCAGTAATGTGAAAACCCCACTGTTATTCGCTTGCTATTTTGCCTATATTAGGTCACTAGTACATTTCCTGATGTGTTTTTGTGCTGGAGTTTCCGCCCCAGTGTTATATAATATTCTATATCGTTTTATTGGATTTATTTGACGTCCCACAATACTTCAGGGTTGCAATTTCATGAAAGTTGAGCTAAAACAAATCTATATGGTGTCTAAACTTCAAGTCGATGTGTAATTGAGCATTTTTAACGAACTTTTTTCCACCTTTAACATAATTTGCATTGCATGATAAATTAGCATTGCAGTGATTAAATATTTGCTTAAATATCACTGATTCAGTTAATAGCATGATTGTGCTGACCAGTTTCTGAAGGGGCGGGGTTGGAAATTCTGTTAATTAGTGTAGTTGCAGCGAAATTACGCACATAGCTTTTAATAACAAAACGTTTTGTGTTCGAACGCATTGTCTCTGAACGCTTTTAATATGCGTCTCACTCATTTTCTCCTCTCTTTCATCTTTCCCCAGTGGTCTGTAGCTTCCGCGGATCCGTGTCACATGGTCTGACTCTAGAGCTCGGAGAAACGGTTCAGATCTTGGAAAAGTGTGAAGGTAAGTCATTCTCCACAATTAGGATCAATCTCTAGTGGAGCTTTCTGAAAATATGATTTATTTAATAGACTTTTTTTACGTACTTGTGTTGACACAACACATGTGAATGAAAAATCTTGTAAATATTGTAATGTGTTTTCTGTGAATATAGTAGAAAATTGTTGTTTTTTACATTGTAATGTCATTTTTTTGCAGTAATACCTTGTTTTTTTGTTTTATTTTATGGAAAATGTAAGTTCTTTAAGGGACAGTTCGCCCCAAAATTAGCATTTTCACTTTATTTACTAGCACTCAGGCCGTCCAAGCTGGCTTTTTTCCTATAATAGAACATTTTAGAGAAGATTATTAGCTGAAAACATGCTCATTTGCGATTCATAAAACACTTCGAGAGTCAAAAAACACATACAAAAAAACCCACATTAACATTTTCAGTTAATTTACTTGTTAATTTACTTGTTAATTACTTACTGTCCAAGGTGTAGCTGACTTGTGTCCTATAATAGAACATTTAAAGCAGATTTTTAGCTGAAAACATGCTCAAAGTCAAAAGAATCGCATACAAAAAAACCCAAAACAAAACACAACATTAAATCCTGTTTCTCTTTACGATACATTAAGGTGTTATTAAGCAGAAAATGACCATTATTCACAACATTAGTTGACAGCATAGGCAAAATCATGATTAGTCCAGGGTTCCCGCGGGTCCTTAAAAAGTCTTAAAAAGTCTTAAATTAAAATCCGGGAAATTAAGGTCTTAAATAGTCTTAAATTTGCCGTAAAGTTGCTGTAGGTATTAAATTTTTAGCCGGTGTGTTTAATGACGATAGGAAAGCACAGTCATTGGAAAGCACAGTGGTCCACCGTAAAACATCTAATAGTTGATCAATTTAGTATGTGTGAAACAGGAGTGAAATGACAGTCTCCGTGATTTATTAGCTTATTACGGTAGGTCGGCTACAGATGCTGACGTCGGTCTGCACATGCGTGCTGCCATTACGCGGTTGTCGTGGTGAGGTGACCATGGGGCTCAAAGCCGTCGAGTCGCACGTGAAAGGAGAAAAGCACCAGTGGTACGTTCCAGCAGCTAATCATAGCAGGTCCAGGTTAATCCTTGCATTGTTTGCAGCTCGATTGTTTAGTTTCTAGTTCGTGTTCATGTTACTAGTTCAGACGCGACGCCTCCCCCACCACCCCCGGCCAATTTCACTCGCGCCCCCCTTTCCTCAGAGCCAAAATTATTTTCCATGTGTAAACATTCACAGGGTTCGACAATAAGGACTGCCCGATGGCCCGGGGCCAGCGTGCGACAATGCTGCCTTTTCACAAACGTTTGGCTGCGACTGTCTGTCAATTGCGTGCAAATACAATCTTAGGTTGCTTTCACACATAGACGTTTGTTTGGGAATATGTCTCTTTTCCCCTGTTAGCGCGGTTCGATTAGCATATGTGAATCCAGCAATCACGCGCGGATCCACGCCAAATCAATCAGTCCGAGATCGCCTGAATGAGGTGGGCTCTGTTCGTATGAGCGGATCGATAATGAGAAAACAAAACTATCCAACGAAATAACGACCCAGGCCATATCACTGTGTATTAATACTGTGTAATAGCTATGTATACGGCTATATGAATAGAGAATTCATCCCTACCGGCAAATATGCGTTTTTCCACATTTTAATCTTATAATATATTGTTTTGGGCCAATTGTTTTGTTCATCTCTGCATTGACAGCTCGAAAGAAAGATCAGCATTGATCTGCTTTATGATCTGATGCAGTCACGTTTCATCTGTTATTTCTCTCTCAAATTTAAGCCTACAATGCATAATTCTAGCCAACGTTTCTTTAATAGATTGATTAATTAAATAGATTTTTACAAAACGTGACAACCAAAATGCTCTGTATGAGAAAGTCTGACCTCTCTGATTTATATTTGGTGAAGGTGTCTGTGGGGGTCAAAATTAAAGTGCACATTTTCGCTTATAAAATATACAATAAATATACACAACTGGTCAAAAGTTTGGGGTCAGTATGATTGTTAAATATTTTAAAATAAGCTTCTCCTGCTCACCAAAGCTGCATTTATTTCATCATGAATACAGCACACACTGTAAAATGTTATTGCACTATAAGATAACTGTGTAAAAGTAGTTCATCATTTAACTGAATAATTTATTCCAGTGATTTTAAAGATGAATTTTCAGCTTCATTACTCCAGTCATCAGAGTCACATGATCCGTCAGAAATCACTCTAATATTAATTATTATTGTTGTTGTTGTTATTATTATTATTATTATTATTAATGGTAATAGTAATAAAAGCAATAATGACTGGAGTAAGAATTTTATTTGAAACTACATACAATAAGAAAGCAGTTAATTAAATTTGTAAGAAATACTTAACAATTATTATTATTTTTTTACACTTAATAAATGTCACCTTAATGAACTGAATAAAAAAATTAATTAAATTAAAAAAAAAAAAACATTAACAAAAATTAATAAAACTGACCCCAAACTTTTGACCGGCAGCATATTCATATATATATATATATATATACACGCTAAATGCAGTTGTATTTTGGCACCGCGGTGGCGTTAGTGAGTAGCACGTCGCCTCACAGCAAGAAGGTCGCTGGTTCGAACCTCGTCTATGTCAGTTGGTGTTTCTGTGTGGAGTTTGCATGTTCTCCCCGTGGTTGCGTGGGTTTCCTTCGGGTGCTCCTGTTTCCCCCACAAGTCCAAAGACATGTGGTATAGGTGAATTGGGTGACCCCAGATTAATAAAGGGACTAAGCTGAAAATGAATGAATAAATTAACAATTGCATTTTTTTATTGTCAGTTGTATTAAAAAAAGTTATGCTGAATGAAAAGGGCAGGTATTACAATTATATTTGGATTTTTAAACATTTTTTAAAATACTGTATTTGTCTAAGAAATAGCCATTAACTTTTTTTGGTGGGGCCAGTGAAAATTTTAGCAGGGCAAGTAAAGATCTGAACCACTGGCCCGATCAGGCCAGTAAAAAAAATCCTTAGCGTTGAACCCTGCATTCACATACTACTTGCTGCGTTTAAAGTGCATACTGTAGCACAAGGGCATCGCTAGACCCAATTTGAAAAGCGCCAGTGCCCCAGTAAATGCTTCGAGATATAATTTACTTCATATGCAAAGTGTATTTATTAAGATTGGTAATCCCAGAATAAAGATGTTATTCTCTGTGCAATGCTGGTGAAAGCAGTGTAGTATATGTGTGTGTGTGTGTTTGGGTATATATATATATATGTGTGTATATATATATATATATATATATATATATATACATACACATACATACATACATACATACACACACATAGAATACAGCAGTGACCAAGATGGCAGAACTTATCACTAAATAGAATTCCATTAGAAAAAGATGAAAGGAAAAGAGAAGGGGGTTGGTGGACCTAGACAGAGAGATGTTACAAAGCAAAGGGTTTCTCTAATTAAAACTCATGTAATACCATTTGTGTTTTCTAACAGTTATGTAGATTACTTTTCAACATTTTGGCTTGAGAAAGGCTGTTTTGAGGACTGTCATTATTGAGCTTATTTTCAGTATTCTATTCTATATGGTTCCTTCATACAAGGCATTGTGTTGTGTAGTGTAATCCAACTTATCTATGTTATGTTGGCTCTGTTCTACATCACAAAGGAACAAAAAAAAAGAATAAGGTCTCAAAGAAAAGTGTTTTTGCTTTTTTTTTTTTTACTTACCAAGTTTACGCATTGCACATAATTGATACCAAATGAAAAACTTTAAAGTTTTGATTTCCATTGTAGGAGGCAATAAATTGAAAAACCTTCATTCATTAATTTTCTTTTCGCTTAGTCCCTTTATTAATCCGGGGTCGCCACAGCGGAATGAACCTTCATTCCATGCAGCGGATGCCCTTCCAGCTGCAACCCATCACTGGGAAACATCCATACACACTCATTCCCACTCATACACTATGGACAATTTAGCCTACCCAATTCACCTATACCACATGTCTTTGGACTGTGGGGGAAACCGGAGCACCCGGAGAAAACCTACGCAACCACGGGGAGAACATGCAAACTCCACACAGAAATGCCAACAGACCCAGCCCGAGGCTCGAACTAGCGACCTTCTTGCTGTGAGGCGAACGTGCTACTCACTACGCCACCGTGGCGCCCAATTGAATAACCTATTCTAAAGAAATTATGAATTTTTTGGGTCTTAAATTTTATTTGTTGAGGTCTTAAAAAGGTCTTAAAAAGCATTAAATTTTACTTTTAAAATGGTGCAAGAACCCTGTAGTCTGTTGTAACACAAATGAAACAAAATAAATCCCCATAAATAAAACACAAAATGACCTACGAAGGTGGACAGAAATCATTTTCTGAAGTTTAAACATGTCAGTTTTATTGAAATGTATTTATTTTGAAGAGTCTCAAACCCTTTTTTGTATCCCCCGTCATAGAAAGTGCCAAGAGACGTATCAACCACCCACGCTTAGTTCAGCATGTCCTGAATATTACCAGACAAATTCTCCTGTCTCTGCGTTTTTCGCTCAATATGTATCTTGTGCTGCCGGCGGTCTTTACTTTAGGAAGCAGAATAATTTTGAATACCTAAATGCAACTAAGAGACATTCACCAGAGCATTCCAGAGTTCCTCTCGGTTCACTGTAACTGTACTTCAGCTTACAGAGCAGTAATGCAAGTTTAATTAGCATGTTAGCATTAGCAATACTTATTTCCATCTATATACATATTTCTAAAAACATAGGAACTTAAATCACTAAAATCATGTCCTTTGGTGTGACGTCAATGCTAATTCTAAATAAATATGCGCAAATTGACTTCCTGTTTGTCATCTACCCACACATTTATGATAGTTTAGAACTTTAAGTCGACTAAACTATCGTTATTTGATGTTTTATTGGTTTGTTTGGTCACCTTATTTCATGAAACAGCACTATTAGCTAGTTTTAGCCTAGCGCTACCTCAGTACCTCGGCTAATGGGAACGTCGTGTACCCATATCAGCACAAGGTGCTCTGATTCATGGACGTGTCATCGATTGCGTTGATGAAAGCTTTGCATTGGCACCCTTGCCTGAATTTGCTGGCTCACACAGATAACAGAGCCGATCATGTGATATTAGCCGTGGCGAGACGGTTTTTCAGTATTGATCGAGAGTTCACTCTTTTTTTTTCACAGGAGTTATCCTTCTTTAAAGGAGATGCATATCTAGCAGGAAGCGACTCAAGCATTCACTTAACCTCAAGACTTGCTGGATCTTATAGTGGAAGTGTTATTTGCTTTAATATAGCTCAGGAGACTATATGAGGCGTACAGTAGAAACAAATGAGAACATTTGGTAACACTTTTTTTTTCAGTTTAGGTCACAATTCATGCTATTAACTTGCTCATTACCTGCCTGTTATTAAGATATCAACTGTTCATTAGTAGTTAAACAGTTTAATCTTATTCTGCATCCCTAATCCTAAACACAACTTCTACCTTACTAACTATTAATAAACAGCAAAATTAGTGGTTTATTAAGCTTTTAGTGTTAGTTAATGGTTTGTTAATATTGTGAATTTTGTGTTACTAAACGTGTTACTAAACATTTTTTTAGATAAGATGATGGTATAGAATAGGGCTGCACATTATATCATTTCAGCATTGATATGGGCCAGAAGGGGCCTTTAGGGGCCTTCAAAAGGCTGTTATCATCCATCCACATGATTAATCAGCTGTAGATTACTTACGACTGCAGCCGGAAGTTAACGAAAATTATTTATTATTATTTATTATTTAAATTTCTCTATTATCATAGGTGATAAACCATGTAGATCAGGGATCACCAATCTCGGTCCTGGAGGTCCGGTGTCCTGCAGGGTTTAGCTCCAACTTTTCTCAAAACACCTGCCTGATGTTTCAAGTATACATAGTGAAAGCTTGATTAGCTTGTTCAGGTGTGTTTGATTAGGGTTGGAGCTAAAATCTGCAGGACACCGGACCTCAAGGAACAAATTTGGTGATCCCTGATGTAGATAGATGATAACAGGCTTCTGAGCCAACCAGCCCATATCTATCAGTTAATAACCACTGATAATGCCCATTCAATCTAGTGATGACATTGGAAACGGGTGTCGTAGGCCCCGTTTACACTAGTGCGTTTTAGTTTTAAAACAGCGTTTTAGCAAGAAAATGATCCGCGTCCACACTCGCTTTTTTACCCAGCGTCTCAACAGATCTCCGTCTTCACTAATCCACCAGAAACGTATATCACGTGACCATTCGCACACTCTGGGCATGCGCGTTCAAGTATAAACAGGAAGCATGCGTCTCGCTCGGCATTCGGTTATTGTTAGTCATCAAACGCTAGTTGAACGATGAACGCGATGGTAAAGAAAGCAAGAGAGGTCTTTTTGAGGACAGACGACGAGGTCGAGTTGTTACTTAAAGTAACAAATGAATATAAAACATCCATGGCTATCGAAAGTACAGTGTTTACAGTGAAGGCTGGTCTGCCATCTGCCGGTGACGTTATAGTCATGTGCGCTTGACGAATAAGGGAAGGATACGCAATGACCCAAAGCCCCAATCACGTAGCGAATCTCAGCAGCCATGCCTCTGTTTTCAAAAGTATGCAATTCCCTCCATCCACACTGAGACGCTGCAGCAGCGTTTTAGAATGAAAACGCTCTCTCCAGCGTTTCTAAAACGCTCCGTTTTCGTACCTCGAAAACTCCGGCGTAGTATGGACGGATGGCGTAACCGTAGCAAAACTTATGCGTTTTAAAACGAAAACGCACTAGTGTAAACGGGGCCGTAGTCATGCTGACCTAGAAAAAAGCTACTTTTCATTTTCCATTGGGCTTAGTACACAATGTAACTACAGAACAGTCAAGCTTTAAATAGCATAACTTTTTTTTGAGTGAGATGCTAACGGTCTAATAGGATTCAATGATCTATGCTAAGCTAAGCTAAAAGTGTTGCAACACCAATAAAACAAATAATTGGTCCATATTTTACATTTCTGTACAGAGAGGTCATGTTTGGATCTCCTATTGGTCTCACTCATTCCCGTGATGCGAATTCAAGGTCATGGTTTGTCAAGGTTGAACTTTGGAACACAGCGATATGCGAAATTGGTTGCACAAGCTTGAATTTTTAGTCTGAGGCATTCGGTTGCATTTGAATGGATGTCTAGTCAGGGCTTGAAATGAAGCTTTTTGCTTGGTAGCACTGATGCTCCTAACTTTAAAAATTTAGGCGCACCAGACAAAATTTAGTCGCACCCACCAATTATGAGCACCGTTGCTAACTTTTATATAAACAGATTTATTGCATTTGAAATCAACACTAAATGTGCTTGTGTGAGAAAAATATGTCTCAACGAAATCCTGTTATCACAAGAAAAAACATTTTATAACATAATTGAGTGACCAAAAGACACATGGAGGACCGCTCACCGGCCCTGCACTCACTACTTGACATAAATGAATCTGTTAACGTGCTGTGTTCTCACGGGTGATGTCTGATATCGCACAGTTGCTTTTGATATATACCTTATTATTTGTATACGTCAATTTAATATCAATACCGGTCTTTTCATGAGCTGCAATATTAGTTTAATCTTCGTCCATGCAAGCCCTTTTGCGATGGTGTACGTGGTGTTAACTTTTACTTGGTGTTAACTTTTGTAGCTGCACGGCTGACAGCATCTAGAGATTAAATGATGGATTAAACAGAACATCTCGTGCTTAAAATGTGTAGATGTGGCAGACAGTTACCTGAAAATTCCGTCCCACAGACTTTACAGTGAATGCTTTAGTTATTTTCATAGCGGACTTGAAGCCAATGGAAGTCTTTTATCCACTCTTCGACAAATGTAGATTGTGGATTAACATTCACCACATTATCAGTAATTAGATGTGCTATTATTTGTTGCTTTATGTGTTTTCTAAAACTAAATCTGATCGTGTTGTCGTCATTCTCATCTTCAGCTGTTTACATTTTCACGGTTGTAGCTCTCCGGTCATCTAAAGGCAGAAGGCGTTGACTGAGTGATTGACAGCTAATTTTAGCCAATCCATTCGCGATCAGTTCTAGCGAAGTCAGCCAATAAAAGGAGTGCGAAGGCGGGGCAAGCATTGCGGGCTTTGTTTACTGCAGCAAGTTGACACGACAACAGTTTTAAACCGTTCCTGAGTGCTGCCTTTCAAGTGCAAAGATGCGTTCTGCGTGAATGTGTGCTAAATCCGCACATGCGGTGAACATTTTGCAGTGAAAACCGGTCGCACGCAACTATTTTATGCGATTTAAAAAAAAAATATATATATATTATTACTATTATTTTTTTATAATCCCAAATATATTTTGAGGTCGCATAGATTCAATTTCAGGCGCATATGCGACCAAAACAGTCGCAATTTCAAGCCCTGCTATGTGGTGAAAAGTGCAGTGTAACAGCAGCTTTGCTTTTTTTCTGAAAAGCAAAACAGGAAAATGCACAAAAAAAGAAGCATATTAATGGTCATTGGTGGCTTGTTATTTTTTTTTTAACACACACACCCAGAAAATCTCCCATAAAAAGCATTATTATTATTATTTATTTATTTATTTATTTATTTTATTTTCAGTTTTGTTAGTTACTTCTGCTAAAAGTCTCTTACACACAAAGGTCAGGGTGTTAATACAATTTGAATCTAGATGCAATTCAGAACCACAGTGCTCACAAATTCGCTCGCAGGTAACAAAGTTTCCATAGATTCTTCACTTCAGCCCCCGCTGGGTCCTGAAAGAAAAGTGGCTCAATTTCAGAGTGTCGCAGTTTAAAGGTCAGTAATAAAAAATGCTTGTTCCCGAGAGCTGTCAATGGTCATGGCTACAGCCTGATATTCAGAGCCTGCAGGCGAAAAGTGAGAGATGCATGCCGCATTGAACCTCAGCTGGTGAAAAACAGCCTCTTAAAAAGGGAAAGAAATATGTGTCAGTCTGTGAAAGCGGCAAAACACAAAACCCTGCCATTCAACTGCAGGAGTTTGACCGGTGGAGTGAGTTTAAGCAGTCTTGGGTGCAATTTTTTGCTCGGCGTCAAGTTTCTTGGTGATTTTTGAAACTGTAGTTACAGATAGTTGGACAATTTGAAAATAGGCTCATTTTACAACTCCCTTAGAATTAAACTGTTGAGTTTTACCATTTTTTAAACCATTCAGCCAATATCCAGGTCTGGCGGGAGCACTTTTAGCTTAGCTTAGCATAGATCATTAAATTGGATTAGACCATTAGCATCTTGCGTGAAAAATTCAAGAACGAGTTTGGATAAGGAGTTTTGCAGTGATATTATGCAGCACCTGAGAATAGTCTGATGCTGTATTCACACCAGACGCGGCACGCGTGGCAAAATCGCGCTATTTAGATTTGGGTTTACTCACTTCATTCGCGCGTAGAAATCCGCTTCATTCGTGCGTCAAATTGACTTGAGAACAGACTCGGATTCGCGTGATGGGCAGGGCTTCTGTCTATGGGTGACTGTAGCTTTATTATGGCTAACAGGGGTTTTATTGAGAGAACAACTGCGTTTATGTGCTTTATGAAGGCTAAAAAACAGCGTTGATTCGTTTGGAGCTGTATCTGTAGTCCACTAGATTATTTCAGAGATGCACTCAGCTCTGTGAGCTCATAAACTCCTCCAGACACTAAACCTGGATGATGGAGGCTTTCAGCGGTGCTTCTGACTGAGCTGAGCCCAGTGTGATGAACTGTTTTCGGTGTCGGCAGGAGAATTTTTCCCCCAGACACCCTCAACAGGCGCTACGTCATAATCACATCCCCACAAGAGCAAGCTCCTGATGGGTCAACGTGGCGCAAAAGTCCGCTGAAGTTTAGATTTTTAAGCTGAAGCGATTCGCGCGAATTTTTTCGCATGGCGTTTTTCGCATCTGGTGTGAATGCACCATAAGGCTAGGGAACTAGATAACAGTAATATCATTGTGCCTTCTGCAGCCATGGCACAGCAGCAGTTTCTTAATTGTTATGTCAGGATGAGAGAAAAGTTCCTAGCCATATCGATCTAGAAAATAGCAACTTTTAATTGTCTACTGGTCTTAGTACACGATGTTAATACATCTTTTTATGCTAATAGTCTAATCCGATTCAATGATCTATGCTAAGCTAAGCTAAAAATGCTCCTGCCAGGCCGAGAGATTGCCTGAAGGAATTCAAAGAGGCTATAACTAAATTGTTTATCTCTAGGGGAGTTGTAAAGTGGAGTGTTTCTTTAGTAATGTAATCTAATTTTAATCCTTAGGAAATAGTTGCATTTTAAAGGATTGTACTGTATGCGTACTGACGGACCAACAGATTGTATGTGTGTAGCAATGGATTAGCCACAGGTGACCAGGTGAGGTGAGAGTTTTGGCTTTGGCCTCGAGGGTTGGGATAATCAGTGCTCTGATTCACAAGGTTAGCAGTTTGCTGTATGTATTGATTGTTTTGCTGCAGTGCCATGCTTTTGAGGTAATGGATGCCTGGAAAATCGAAGCTTATGAAAGCTCCGGGTTCTGGAGTGTCACTGTGGCCTGCACTGGCCAGTGGTCTGACTGGACCATTCGGTTTCAAGACATTTTTTTTTTCCAGTGTCATGTGTCAGGAGCTTGAGGGAGAAGTGTATGCCTAAAGACTTGACAGGATGTTTGGCTGTTTGAGCTCATAGAGGGTTTTCCTTTGTGACTAGTTCAGAAATTTTCCAAAAAATAAGTATCAGACCCTGTTGAATTAAAACGAAATAGAAATATAAGCAGTATCTCGCAGACATGGAGATACTGCAACTGGCAAAAACACATAATAATTAGGCTACATTGTATCGTTTCAGAAGAAATACTTTAACATGCGCATACATAGGTCACAGAATATGCAATGTTGAGTTGTGATTATAGTTGATCAGGAGCCACAGTTCAGAACACATAAGATTTGTGGAGTCAGTGCAGCATTTAATCATTCATTCATTCATTTTCTTGTCGGCTTAGTCCCTTTATTTATCCGGGGTCGCCACAGCGGAATGAACCGCCAACTTATCCAGCATTTGTTTTACGCAGCGGATGCCCTTCCAGCTGCAACCCATCTGTGGGAAACATCCATACATTCTCATTCACACACATACACTACGGACAGTTTAGCTTACCCGATTCACCTGTACAACATGTCTTTGGACTTGTAAGGGGAAACCGGAGCACCCGGAGGAAACCCACGCAACCATGGGGAGAACATGCAAACTCCACACAGAAATTCCAACTGACCCAGCCAAGGCTCGAACAAGCGACCTTCTTGCTGTGAGGCGAACGTGCTACTCACTACGCCACCGTGGCGGCCAGCTTTTAATCAGAATAGCGTAAATATTTATCGTCTATATAAACATATTTTTAGGGCATGTTACATTTTTTAAGTGTTCAGGCACAAGACCAGGGGTGCCCAAACTTTTTGAAGAGCCAAAATTCCAGCTTGATTGAGAGCTGTGGGCTCAAAGTAAATACAGCAAACTGTATTACATTAAAGGGCACCTTTGATGAAAAATCTACTTTTTAAGCTGTTTGGACAGTCATATGTGTAGGTATAGTGTATAGACCATCATATTGGGGTGATATAAACACACCCAGTCCTTTTCTTTCAATTTAACAACATAAAAACGGTGGACCAATTGGAGCGGTTTTGAGATCGACCGCAACTTTACGTAGGAGTGCGGTCCCCCCGCCCACCGAATTGATTGACAGCTGCGTATTAACATATCTCCGTAGTAACGTGTATAATCATATCAACAAGACAGGACGTGCGCAAAGCAACCGGGAATAAAAGGTCTGTTCAGTTCGCGAAGGTCATCAATCATCATCAAATGTGATCAAGAGTGAGTTTCACAAGTTTAACACGTGTTTAAAACAGTGCATGTTTGTAATGAACTACAGCCATTGACTTCAGCTTTACTTCATCACCACAGCCGTGTGTCAGCAAAAAAGACACTTCAATCTCGGATTGTTGACATTAATTGACATTTATTGTGTACATTAACATAACAGAAATCCATACAGCAGTGGACATTAGCCTGTATCCTTTCACATTTGCTTGCAAAATCGTGCGCTGTCTGTGTGTGTGCGCGCGTGCGTGCGTGAACGAACTCTATAACTGCATTGTGCTTGATTCATCGTTGCAACTCCTTAACAAACACATTAAACAGTCTTTGGTAAAGTTCTTACTGTTGTACTTCTCACAGACGTAGTGAGATCTGCTCTTTACATCTGTTCCTGTAGCGTATGTGTGTCTGACGCAGCCGAGGGCGGAGATTGATGCACGCTGACGGGAACGGTGGGCGGGGAGAACTATTCTTAAAGGGCCAGTGCAAAAAAACGAAAAATTTGTTTAGAGCTATAATGATAATTATAATAAAACTTTAGGCAGCTTTAATTAATAATCTGATGGGTATTTTGAGCTGAAACTTTACAGACAAATTCTGCTGACACAAAAGACTTATATTAAATATAAAAAAAGGGGTCATGTATGTGCCCTTTAAGGTCGCCATAGGTAATTTCCTAATTTATTCCTAATATTTATAATTAAATTTAAATAAATACTTCGTATTTATTAATGCATTTAATTTTTTTGTAAATATATATTATTTCAACAAACTTATTACAATAAAACCATTAAAATATATATTAAAAATCCAAACAATGGCGTTCCATGCCGAATACATTAGTCATGCTGAACCTGCCTTTGCCTTTATTTGAATGCTGATGTCTTCTGCTTTGTCCCATGGTCGTTAAGTGACAGCATGCACATTTTTTAAACATCTGATTCATATACAACATTTAATTGAAACATTTAATTTCAGTTTGCCTTTTTTGAAGCTCAACAATAAAACAAACAAACAAACAAACAAACAAACAAAAGGTTAAATTAAAATACAAATGAAAATCTCTGTTAAAGGCATTCCCCAACCCATCCCAATCAGTTTCCCTCTTGCGGGCCAAATCAAAGGATAAAAAGGACCAACTTTGGCCCCCAGGCTCTAGTTTGGGCATCTCTGCACATGAGCATGTACCATTGTAGCTTTACAAAAGATGAATTTCATTGAACCATATATACAAAGACGACTATGTAGTGTTATTTTACATTTGATTGATTTACATTTAAATCTTTGTTCCTAAATACTGTTAGATTACCCAGAAAACCAAAGCACTGTTTATTTTTTTCTTTGCTATGTTTGTTATTCATTTATTATATTGTATGCATGATTCACTTTCCTAAAAAAACCATCCTGATCCATCTAAGTAATACATTCTATATAGAGCTGTTCTATTTGTATTATACATGCTTGTATTCATACTGCAATAGACCGATATATTGAGGGGAATATATTATCTTTATCTATATATCTCACTGATTTCTTTAATAGTTGTGTAGCTGTAATATAAATGCATAAAGAGGCACGGACCTACAAGCACTCTCTACAAACAGGGCCTTGTGTTCAGGTCCTATAACTGATTTCATACATGAAGCTGTGGTGTTTCTGAAGAACTTGGCCTTAGTATATTGTTACACCCCTAGCATATACATATACTGTACATATTGACTTACAGATAGATGGATGGATAGATAGAAAGATAGATAGATAGATAGATAGATAGATAGATAGATAGATAGATAGATAGATAGATAGATAGATAGATAGATAGATAGATAGATAGATAGATAGATAGAGATGTTATGATTTAGCACAATGCTAGCATGTTTTAACAGGTTACAGATAGATAGATAGATAGATAGATAGATAGATAGATAGATAGATAGATAGATAGATAGATAGATAGATAGATAGATAGATAGATAGATAGATAGATAGATAGATAGATAGATAGACATGGTATGATTTAGCACAATGCTAGCATGTTTTAACAGGTTTCAGACAGACAGACAGACAGACAGACAGACAGACAGACAGACAGATAGACAGATAGATAGATAGATAGATAGATAGATAGATAGATAGATAGATAGATAGA
>CAIGQQ010004613.1:3382071-3402390 GCA_903798035.1 Danio albolineatus | reverse complement strand
ATTTCCTTATGCAATATAATATTGTATTTTTATTTTATTTTATTGTTGTTGTTGTCTATTTCAGGATGGTATCGAGGATTTTCCACCAAGAAGCCTTCAATCAAGGTAAACTGATTTATCGCTCGCACACAGTAATATGGATTCTTCTGTTTGTCCAGTGTGCAGTTTGTGTTCTTGTTGACCAGGAGGTTTCAATGACCTTGTTTAAATGTCAAGAACACAACAAACATCTACTGTTTCATCTGGTAGTTCGTGACCTGCACTGGGAAAAACAATGATATAAAGCATAAAATTCATCTCCTTTTTTTTGCTGTCTTTAATAAAATTTAAATCCCTCTATGAGTGCACTGAAAGGGACACCAGTACAGAAATGAAACCCATGATATTTGCTTACCTTCCAGCAGTTGCCTTGTTTACCAGAATACAGTTCAAAGAGTTTGTTTAGTCCTTTTTTGTCTTTTTTGAATTGAATCAATACATCTGTTTTACAATAAATGCCCTTTGGCTGGTTGGAATATGTAGCAGTGATCTTTCTAAATTTCTAGCAGCAAGGGACTCTTTCTACAAAATTCACTCATACGCAGTGTGGGAGTTATTGTTGGTAACCTTTCTAAAATAATCTAAAATGGATCATGAAATCAGTTTTGGATGCCGTTGGATGTTCAAAAAATAAAGGCTTGCGAAGAAACAGGAGTGAAAGTATACAACTATTTTATATTTATATTTATACAGCGGGGAAAATAAGTATTTGACACATCAGCATTTTTATCAGTAAGGGGATTTCTAAGTGGGCTACTGACACAAAATTCCTACCAGATGTAGCCATCAAGCCAAATATTGAGTTCATACAAAGAAATCAGAACATTTAAGTATACAAGTTGAGTCATAATAAATAAAGTGAAATGACACCGGGAATAAGTATTGAACACACTTTACTTAATACTTTGTAGAAAAGCCTTTGTTGGTGATCACAGCTTCTAGACGCCTCTTGTATGGAGAGACCAGTCGTCTGCATTGCTCAGGAGTGATTCTGGCCCATTCTTCCACACAAACGGTCTTTAAATCTTGAAGGTTCCTTGGGCCTCTTTTATGAACTTTGATCTTCAGTTCTCTCCATAGATTTTCTATGGGATTTAGGTCAGGTGATTGACTGGGCCATTCAAGCAACTTGATTTTCTTTCTTTGAAACCACTTCATTGTTTCCTTGGCCTTGTGTTTGGGATCATTGTCTTGCTGAAATGTCCACCCTCTTTTCATTTTCAGCTTTCTGGTAGATGGCAGCAGATTTTTATCCAGAATGTCCCGGTACATTTCTCCATTCATCCTACCTTCAATAATATGAAGTCTGCCAGTACCCCTTGCTGAAAAGCAGCCCCAAATCATGATGCTTCCACCCCCAAACTTAACTGTTGGTATAGTGTTCTTGGGGTGGTGGGCAGTGCCATTTCTTCTCCAAACATGATGTGTAGAATGACTGCCAAAAAGTTCAATTTTGCTTTCATCTGACCATACTATAGTTTCCCAATAATCCACAGGCTTCTCCAAATGCTGTTTCGCAAACTTTAACCGGGCCTCAACATGCTTTTTGTTCAGCAATGGAGTCTTGCGTGGTGAGCGTGCATGGATGCCATGGTGGTTCAGTGCATTGCTTATAGTTTTCTTTGAAACAATAGTACCTGCTGATGCGAGGTCTTCCTGAAGTTCTGCCCGAGTGGTTCTTGGCTCTTGGAGAACTCTCCTGATTATTCTTTGGACTCCTCGGACAGGGATCTTACGTGGAGCACCTGATCGTGGCCGGTTTATGGTGAACTTATGCTTTTTCCATTTCCGGATAATAGCCCCCACAGTGCTCACAGGAACATTCAGCATTCTGGAAATGCGCCTATAACCATTCCCATCAAAATGCTTTTCAACGATAAGATTACGCAGATCTTGAGAGAGTTCTTTGTTTTTACCCATCATGAAGTCTTTCCTGTGTGCCTCCTGAGTAATGAGAAGCCTTTATAGGCCATCAATTAGGACTAAAGCAGCTGATATCAACTAGTACTGATAGGGAGCAGGGTTTTTCTCTCAATACTGACAGATCTCCTGACTTTCTATGCCATTTTGCACCTTGTTATCTTCATGTGTTCAATACTTATTCCCTGTGTCATTTCACTTTATTTATTATGACTCAACTTGTATACTTAAATGTTCTGATTTCTTTGTATGAACTCAATATTTGGCTTGATGGCTACATCTGGTAGGAATTTTGTGTCAGTAGCCCACTTAGAAATCCCCTTACTGATAAAAATGCTGATGTGTCAAATACTTATTTTCCCCGCTGTATATTTAAGGTTTTTTATAATGATGTCTAAATTATGATGTTGCCTAATTCCAGTTGCAATTGTTGCAAACAAAATGTAGTAATACATGTTTTAATACATTTTTTGCATACAGAGAGCTATAAATAATAGCTTGACTTCTAGTTGATCATTTGGAAAAGTGGCAGAAGTAAGATTTTTCAGATGAATCATCTGTTGAACTGCATCCCAATCATCACCAATACTGCAGAAGACCTATTGGAACCCACATGGACCCAAGATTCTCACTGAAATCAATCAAGTTTGGTGAAGAACAAATCATGGTTTGGGGTTACATTCAGTAAGGGGGCTTGTGAGAGATCTGCAGAGTGGATGGTGACATCAACAGCCTGAGGTATCAAGACATTTGTGCTGCCTATTACATTACAAATCAGAGGAGAGGGCAAATTCTTCAGCAGGATAGCACTTCGTCTCATACTTCAGCCTCCTCATTAAAGTTCCCGAAAGCAATCATGGTGCTCCATAATTGGCCAGCCCAGTCACCAGTTGTCAACATTATTGAGCATGTCTGAGGTAAGATAAAGGAGGAGGCATTGAAGATGAATCCAAAGAATCTTGATGAACTCTGGGAGTCCTGCAAGAACGCTTATTTTGTCATTCCAGATGACTTTATTAATAAGTTATTCGAGAGATTAACTTTTTTCATTGCAGAGATGTATGGATGCAGTCCTCCAAGCTCATGGGAGTCATACACAATATTAATTCTGTTTCCACTGCAGCATGACTTTATATTCTATACTGGACATTATTTCTGTCAAGTGACAATATTTTGTCTAAACAAAGTAAGACCTTACTGTCCTAATAAAGTCATTAAAAATCAAGGCATGATCATATTCTATTTAGCTAAAATAAGTGTAATCTAGAGGCCTTTGCCTTTCATATAAGCCACTTCTGATACCAAATGATCAACTAGAAGTCAAGTTATTATGTGTTGTTCATGAATCTTGGATAGGCGACAAGACTTTTGTCAGGTAGTGTACTTCTCATAAAACTGTCATTGTGTAAATTGCCGTAGCTTGCATACTTTTGGTTAAACCGTTTCTTTGTGTAAATTGTTGCATCATCAGTAATATGGTCACATAAATTTTGCTAACACGCGTTTTTCGACAATTTCCCTTTTTAAATTTGTTTATTCATACAAATTGTTGGATAACACGCATTATTTGTTTTTCTTTTATTTCCAGATTTCACACTTCGCTGATTAATTGATTATAAAGCTTGTTTGGCATGCTGTCTTGGGAGTGAGCCCTGAGCTCATAAGATCCTCGAGCCCGGGGCTCCCTCCCGTTTGCAGGCCCGAGAGGAGAGTCTGAGCTCTGGTAGATCTGGAGAACTCCCCTGCGGGTAGCTAATGAACAGAGTGATTGCTCTTAACAAATAACTACTTACTAGGAGCATGTCTATGGTGCCGATTTGGATTAGTCAATTAACTTCAGTTGCATGTTTTTTGATGGTGGGAGGAAACTGGGAAATCTGGGGGAAACCCACTTAAGCACGGGGAGAACGTGTAAACTCCGCACAGAACGTCAGCTGGCTTGGTAAAGACTAGAACCAGTGACGTTCTTGCTGTGAGGCTACAGTGCTAACCACTGGGACACCGTGCCACCCATCTAGGTAAATGAAGGGGAGTAGGGGTGGAAGGGGCGATTCTTCAAAACGAAGATGGCTGTGGTATGGAACTTAGGGTATTTATAGTGGCTTAGGAATCGTCTGATTGGTGAATCATCAATTGAATAATGCGGGACCAGCTGCAAACAATCATAAGCACATGATCCTCTCGGAATTAATTTGTAAAAAAAATTCAATTCTTTATTACTATTTGATTTCTAATGTAAAACAAGTTGCCAACGTAAATCATATTTATTCAGTGCTTGAAAAAACTCCACTGTGAGGATTTTTAGTGTCACCTGAGGACGTTTTGAAACATACCTGCCCTTTCCGACACTTAGCATTGACATCTCTTCGAAAACGGCAGCGTTAAGCTAATATCCACTTCACAGACAAGACTGCGCTTGTTATTTCCATTCTCCTGACCCTGCAAGCTAGGTTTAGATGAGGACAGAAAATAATATGAATATTCCTCCCAGAAGACAGTTTTTCCTGCGATGGAGCTTGAAAGCGACTCTGATCTTGTCAGCCACATCTGTTTCCTTCAGGCCCACAAAACCACAGGCAGGTATTCACACAGGTGCCTTTTCTCGGTTGAAATTATCTCTATAATATCTTTATACCACTGCAGAATTTACTAAATGTACTGTGTATCGACTATGTGAAACATCAGATTGGTATTAATATGGAGACATACTGTATCAGTCTCAAAAATGATACATTAACAAAACTAAATTCGTACATCCGCAATACAGTTCACATCTAATTAGTAAATACAGAACACGATTCAAAAACACACAAATCCAATTCATAAATTCAAAACACAATTTAAACTTACACAAATCCAATATGTAAGTTCAAAACACGATTAAAAATTACACAAATCCAATTCGTAAACTCAAAACACAAATAAAAAATACAGAAATCCAATTTGTAACTTCAAAACACGATTCAAATATGCACAAATCCATGATATAATCCATGATATAATTTCAAAACACAACGCTAAAATACACAAATCTAATTCGTAAATTTAAAACACGGTTCGAAATACACAAATCCAATTCGTAATTTCAAAAAACAATAAACAAATGTACAAATCCAATTCATAAATTCAAAACACGATTCAAATATGCACAAATCCAAATTGTGAATTCAAAACATGGTTCAAAAATACACAAATACAATTCGCATATTAAAAACAAAGCTCAAAAATACACAAATCCAATTCGTAATTTCAAAAACGATTCAAAAATGCACAAATCAAATTCGTAAATTCAAAACACAATTCATAAATTCAAAACATGATTCAAATTTGCACAAATCCAATTCGTAATTTTAAAAAACGATTCAAAAATACACAAATTAAATTTGTCATTTCAAAACACGATCAAAAAATGCACAAATCCAATTCGTAAATTCAAAACACGATTCAAAAATGCACAAATCCAATTCGTAATTTCAAAACACGATTCAAAAATACATAAATCCAATTCTTAATTTCAAAACACAATTTAAAAATACACAAATCCAATTCATAATTTCAAAACACGATTAAAAAAATGTACAAATTCAAATCGTAAATTCAAAACACGGTTCAAAAATACACAAATCCAATTCGTAAATTCAAAACATGGTTCAGAAATACACAAATCCAATTTGTTATTTGAAAACACGATTCAAAAATGCACAAATCCAATTCGTAAATTCAAAACACGATTCAAAAATGTACAAATCCAATTTGTAAATTCAAAATATAACGCAAAAATACCCAGAGCAAAACGTAAATTTAAAACACGATTCATAAATACACAGTTGCAATTAATTAATTTAAAACACGATTCAAAAATACACTAATCCAATTCGTAAATTCAAAACACGGTTCAAAAATACACAAATGCAAATTGTAAACTCAAAACAGGATTCAAAAATACACAAATCTAATTTGTAATTTCAAAACACGATGCAAAAACACACAAATCTATTTCGCAAATTAAAAACATTGTTCAGAAATACACAAATCTAATTCGGAATTTCAAAACACGATTCAAAAACACACAAAGCCAATTTGCAAATCCAAAACACTATTCAAAAATATGGGCGACACAGTGGGTAGCGCTGTCGCCTCAAAGCAAGAAGGTTTGCTGGTTTGAGCCTCGGCTTGGGTCAGTTGGCATATCTGTATGGAGTTTGCATGTTTCCCCCAAGTGAATTGGATAGGCTAAATTGTCTGTACTGTATGTGTGTAAATGAGAATGTATGAATGTTTTTTTAGAAGGGCATCTGCTGCATAAAATATATGCTGGATAAATTAGCAGTTCATTCCTCTGTGGCTACCCCAGATTAATACAAGGACTAAGCTAAAAAGAAAATAAATGAATAAATAAATAATTCAAAAATACTTATGATTGATTAGCACTTGTGAATTCACGAGGTGTATGTTGAATCTTATTTTTGAGGCTAATCTGGCTCCATATTAAGCAAATCTTAAGTAGTTTCAATCATTGTCTTTTTGCAGTAGCAGCCTGAAGTCTTATCACTATTCAAATATGTCAAATTCAACCGCGTGTTGTCAGATCTGTATCCAATCGCTGACATTTTCCGACAGTCTCCTTTTATGCGAGTAAAGTTCAACCTGCAAAAGGACAACTCAAAAGTTTTATGCATACGGTGACCTTTACGGAACCATGGTTAAACTACGATGAAGCCCTCGTCCAGATCACCAAAGATAAAGACCTGTAGGCCAAATCTTCTGGAAAATCACATGTACGACTGAACAGGGGCTGTGTTTAGATGTCAGTGCTTTGAGGACATTAGGGTTTATATATATATTTAACCTGGCAGATATTATTCTGGGTAATATACAATTATGTAGTTCTGCGAGATTGGTTGAAGCAAAAACAAAGTACTACATATTTTGAGATGAATGTTACCCATGGTGGCTCAGTGGTTAGCACTGTTGCCTCACAGCAAGAAGTTCGCTGGTTAAAGTCCAGTCCATATGGCATTTCTGTGTGGAGTTTGTATTGTTCGTGTTCGTGTGAGTATATGAGAGAATGTATTGGTGTTTCCCAGTAATGGGTTGTGGCTAGGGGGCATCTGCTGCATAAAACATATTCCGGAATAATTGGCGGCTCATTCCGCTGTGGCGACCCATGATAAATTAAGAGCTTAGCCAAAGGAAAATGAATGAATTACTCTGTTGAACTCAGTATGAACTTATCTGTAAACATGCTAACTGTGTTGCGCATAGCTCACTTTGGCTGTCCATTAAGCGCAGGTGTGCCGCTCCACATGCCAGTTGACACTTTACTCGAGGTGAGAATCCATAGGGTCGTCTTTGTGTTCACTGTGTGTGTGTGTGTTTGGGCCATATGGCAAGACCTCAAAGCGCCCACCGGAGGTGCCTGTGATGCCCACTGTATGCAGAGTCCCGAGCAGAGCAAGCCACGGCCAATCCTTGCTAATCTTCTGTAGAGGTGACACTGGGTTGGCACCTGCTCCTCAGTTCATGTGCCAAGCCTGCGCTGTGAGAAACTACAGGGTTGTACTCACAGTGTGAATGAGGTGGGCAACTCGTGCCATTACCTGGAGCTGCGAGGAAAAGCTCGTCACCCAAACGGTTCGGAATTCCTGCTCAAGCTCTTCCCTGTATTTTCATGAACAAGTATTCGATTTTTGTGTGGTCTCGAAGCATGAAGTGTGAAACTGAATTTCTACATGTTTGGCTATATAAAATGACATTCTGTGTAAACCAAGGGTCTCAAGGCAATTTACGGCCCGCCCTCCTCCTCCCTTCCACGAGATTCGAATATAGCGAGTGAACCTCTATCATTGTTGTGCAGTCACGTCTAGCCACTTGTGGTTTTGACTAGCTACCTAGTCGACATATAAAGGGGTGGTCCACTACGATATCATATTTTAAACTTCAGTTGATGTGTAATGTAGCTGTGTGAACATAAACAACTTCTCTGACGTCTTAGCAAAGCCTACAGCAGATGAAGTTTCAGGACTACAAAGAAATACATCCTGGTTAATGATGTTATAAATCCTTCAGGTTACCAGCATACCAGATCCACGAATCTCAGCACTCAGCACTGCGCATTGTGTGGTTCTTCGCCTCCATGTCGTGCATTAATCCGTTGATTATCCCTTACTTAATCCACACAGTGGCAAAAGCTGAGCTGTTTTAAAACTTGATTGCCACACATCTGGAGGAACAGCTGATGGTGGCCATAGCAACGACAAACGGCAGTGGATCGCGAGCTCACAAACGCATTTAAATCCTTAAACAAAGTGGCAAACGACGCGTTTTCAACGCGGTTTTAGACATGATATAAGAATATAAAGAGTTAACCAGATACACTACAAGCCACATGGAGCCGTTGCAAGTAACAAAACACAATTAAATACATAATTTGATAGCTAGAGAAAACAAAGAGGCGACCATTTTAATCGCACATACTTACACTTGTGAAATGGAAGAAGAAACTGATCCATGAGTGTACTGTGTACTGATGAAGTTCCTGTCAAGCTCTGACCCATGCATCAATAGTCTTTTCTGGTTCTTTCTTAAACAAATGGCTGACGATTTCCCAGTTGTAACCATGTAGATTGCTGAAGCACTCGTCAGAAAAATGACGAGAACACAGCACAAGGCTAGGGCGATAATGCTTCAACCACTTCCACTTCACAGCCTCCTCTTTGGGTGGAGAAAGTAACACTAACTTTCCCTCACACTTCAGAGCATAGCGTTTACACGATTTGATTCAACCAGGATCCTTTACAGTGTTTGTCTTCTTCTTTGTTGCTACAGTGTTTGTGGGTGGGACTGGTGGTTTCAATTTTCCCAGGGCAGGACTTGAGTTCCGTATCAACGTCATGCCGACAATGCTAAAGATTTGTTACCATGCCAATTACATTAAATCACTATGAGTCGACTCTTTTATAGATGAATCAATAGTTTAAAACACTGTGCACTTTCAAATTTAAGCCTTTTAAGCTGGATATTTCACTTCACTAATGCTACGTTCACACCAGACGCGGAAGACGCGTCAACCGCAAGTGAATTACATGTTAAGTCAATGCAAAGGCGCAAATAGGCATCCTGCGGCACAATACATGCGAATGACACGGCGCAAATAATGCAAATTTCACGAATTGCCTAATACGCGCGAATGACATGGCGCGAATTGAGCGTTTTGTGTGTTTGACGCGCAAATTGCGCGAATCGATCCAGTTCGAAAATCTGAACCTCAGCGGACATTCGCGTCACATTAACCAATCAGGAGCTTGCTCTTGTGGGGGTGTGATTATGACATAGCGCCTGTTGTTGGTGTCCTGGGGGAAAATCCTCCTGCCAACACCGACAACAGGTCATCAAGCTTCCATCATTCAGCTTAAGTTTCTGGAGGAGTTTATGAACTCACAGAGCTCGGTACTCTGTTAAAATCTAGTGGACTCAGATACAGCTCCAAACGAATCAACGCTGTTTTTTAGCCTTCATCAAGCACATAAACACAGTTATTCTCTCTATAAAACCCCTTTTAGCCATTTAGCAATAAAGCTACAGTCACCAAGTCATAGCCACCAAGTGAATCTGCATCTGTTCATAAGTGAATTTGATGAGCGAATGAATCGAATAAACTCAAATGTTCACGCATCTATTTACGCGCGAATATCACGATTTCTCTACACTTGCCGCGCTTGGTGTGAACACAGCATTAGAGCTGTGTTACGCTGTGTTCACAAATGCAATATTCGCGAGTAAATAGATGCGTGAACATTTGAGTTTACTCGATTCATTCATGTTTACAAATCCGCTTCATTTGCTTGTCAAATTCACTTACAGACGTGGCTGAAAAACAGCGTCGATTAGTTTGGAGCAGTGTCCACTCGAGTTTTTTCAGAGGTGCACCGAGCTCTATGAGTTCATAAACTCCTCCAGAAACTTAACCTGGATGATGGAGGCTTTCAGTGGTGCTTCTGACTGAGCCAAGCCCAGTTTGATGAACTGTTGTCGGTCTCAGCAGGAGGATTTTCCCCCGGGACACCAACAACAGGCGCTACGTCATAATCACACCCCCACAAGAGCAAGCTCCTGATTGGTTAACGCAAATGTCTGCTGAAGTTTAAACTGGCACAATTTGCACAATTTACGTCATTTCGTCACTTTAGCACAATTCACGTCATTCATATCGCGCCACAGGATGTCTATTTGCGCATTTGCATTGACTTAACATGTAAATCACTTGCACTTGATGCATCTACCATGTCTGGTGTGAACGCAGCATAACACACTACATGAAGGTTATTTTCAAAAACACATAATAGGGGCTCTTTAGGTTAACTCAATTTGTTTTGGGACAACATGAAGGAATCGTGTGGAACCCAGCGCTTTTTTTTTTTGTGTGTGTGTTTTCGTTGTTCTGCTTTCTTTCGTGGTGCAGCAACATCAGGCCGCAGGTGATTGTTTGTGTTTGTCTTTGCTCTGCCTTCACTATTTTAAATCTTTCGCCTCTCTCCCTCGATCAATTATTTTCATCAGAAATTTTTTTTCCACCCACTCCTGTCTGCCCACACACTGACACCGGAGCCGCAGGGCAGCATCGGGAATCTGTTTGCCACTGCTTTCTGCTGATGGAACGCAGAGCAGAGAGAAAGAGAAGCGAGGATTTACACTTGAGGAGAGGTCAAATCATTCAATCACGGGCAGATTTGTTTGCCATTATTTATGGATCTGTTCATCAGAAAGAAATACGGAGAGCTAAAGACTAGATGATTCCGAAGTCAGATGGAATTGACTGGTTCATTTAAAACGATTACGTTGGCTTACCGTAATTGTGATAAATTGATCAATTACAGATCAAATGTCATTCTTGTTGCTGTAATAGCTATCAAATATACTGTATGCTGTTATTACTGAATTTACTACACTTACCATCAATTCACTTTGGCAATGAAAGGTTACTTTGTGTATTTATAATATGTTTTAGGTATTAAAATATTATAAAAATGCTTAATTAAATGAAAACAAAATGTCTGAGACTTTTACAGTACATTTGTACTTATTACAGTATATGTACACTGTAAAACAGTTGGCTCAACTTAAACTTGCTTAAAGTCAACTCAAGAAAGCTGTGTAGCAAGTTGCCTTGTTACAGTTTTATTAGATTTTTTCAGTGTTTACACACACATTGTCCATATTTCTCATACATTAGACTAAAGTATTACTACAATGTGAGTTTTTATTGTTCATATTTCAGTAATATTTGAGTGTAATGTTATAATATTGATATGTCAGGTTTTTTACATTTGTCTTTGACTACAATTAAATGTTAACAGCCTTATGACTTTTTTTATTGGTCTGTTATAATAAATACAAATTATTTTTCCATTCAAACCATTTTAAACATTAAACAATATCATATTTCTGTCACAGACCACACGCTAATGTGTTTATACATGTCCCTGAGACATGTATTTGAATTTGTAATTAATAAAAGGCACTTTCTATGCATTTATAATGAGTAATGCATTTTTTTATTTTATTTTATCATGAAAAAATAAGCATTATATCATAAAAACAAGGAAATGACATAAATTTTTCTGTATCTTTAGATATGCAATAGGCCTATCTTAAGATACAGCGTACAAATACAGGGTGCCACACAATTTATTCATGTTGTCCCAACACAAATCCATTAAGTTTAACATTTAACAATTAAGTTTCCCACTCTGTGTTGTTTCAGCCCATTTTAAATAAGTAATTTGAACAAGTAGCAAAAAAAAGAAAGAAAAAAATTAAGTGTATGTTTAAGCAAACCAGAACTGATCGTATCAACCCAGGCTCATTGCGGATAAGTAACCAGATCTACATTTCTGGGGACAGCGAAATATGTAACCGGAGGTACATCTGCACGCAGTTTTTGTTTTGTCAAATCCACCAGAGGCCGCTGTTCACGCTTTTTGATGATCTCAAATTTCTCTTGTGCGTCGTCTTCTCACATAAATCTACCAGAGGGCGCAATATACACTTTAGCCGACCAGGCCAGCTTGCTATCGACTGAATGACTGACTGACTGACTGATCCAAAAACTCCTACCCTAAACCCAACCAATAGTGTTTTCAAAAGCGATCTAAAGAAAAGTCGTCATGGCCGCGTGATTACACCATGGTATCGGCCTGTTGTTTATTTATTTATTTATTTTTGTTTTGGAATCATTCTTAACCAAACTTGAACCTCATCGTTGCGGTCAACTCCTCTCCGCATCTCAACTCTGGTAACACTGGAAAAGCTGTCCATACGGAAGTAAGCACTCAGCTGGTATCGTGAAAGGGAACTGAATCCGTCAGCAGCATCGGATAACCTCATAGCATACGTTTAAAGAGGAATGCAGCCAGATGTACTTCTGGCTACATAATTTGCGCTCTCCAGAAATATAGACAGGACTACGTATACACAATAAGCCTGTGTCAAATTTTTTGCTTTTTATTCATTCATTCATTCATTCATTCATTCATTTTCTTGTCGGCTTAGTCCCTTTATTAATCCGGGGTCGTCACAGCGGAATGATCCGCCAACTTATCCAGCATTTTGTTTTATGCAGCGGATGCCCTTCCAGCCACAACCCATCTCTGGGAAACATCCATACATTCTCATTCACACACATACACTATGGACAATTTAGCTTACCCAATTCACCTGTACTGCATATCTTTGGACTTGTGGGGGAAACCGGAGCACCCGGAGGAAACCCATGCAACCACGGGGAGAACATGCAAACTCCACACAGAAATGCCAACTGACCCAGCCGAGGCTCGAACCAGCGACCTTCTTGCTGTGAGGCGAACATGCTACTCACTACGCCACCGTGGCGCCCTATTTGGTTTTAAATCTAGACCAAAAGATCCAAGGCAACCAAATTACAAGTATAGACACACTGTGCCAAAATGTAAAATTATTATAATTTGTTAAGTTATGTGTAAATTGATTTGCTTTTTTCCAAAGTGACCTACATTGTATTACATAATCGTAGTATTTTTTGTTTTTATTTCTTTTTTAAAATATTTTTTTTGAACCCATGAGCTTTCTATGTAATCGGCCTAATCTCTATGGTTAATTCGGTTTGAACGCTGCCCGACCGCACATCATGTAATGAAGAATAAAACACGATATATTTAACCGCCTTAGAGACAAGAAAAACAAACAGCCTGTAAGATTAACGCAGACGAAACACAATAACCAAACAATATGACTGACATGTGGGTGAAGATTTCTGAACGCCCGTGCAGCTGCTTCTTCACTGAGAGTACTGACAAAACACACATGCGTTATAATGAAAGCTTCTCCAGAGCATTTTGTTCAAGACATAATCCGTTTTTTTGTTGTTGATAAATTACAGTTTTTTGATTCGCATGCTGCAATTATGTCCATTTTTTCCTCTATTGTGCAAACTTTGTGACAAAAGACGGAGTGTGGGATGTGTTTAGAAATGATTTGTTCTCTTTTGGAGTGATTGAATTGCTTGGAAATTCTTCAGTCGACTATTTTATAAACTCTACTGAAATAATGGCAGTTTAAAGGGAAGTGAAGGCACATATGCCCCCGCACACACTTCTATATTTGTATATACAGTACCTTTTAAAAGTTTGGGGACTTTACTGTATGTTTATTTCATGTTTTAGAAACACTTTTCGTTTGCTCAATATGGCTGCAAGCAGATTTGGGGTCAAAAATACATTTCTTGTTATTATCAATGTTTAAAAAATTATTATTTTTAGTGATGCATGGGGAGGATGTCAGATGTAAACTTAGAATTGCAAGACGTATACTCAGAATACTGAGAAATGCAAGAATTGTAAGATTGATACTGAGAAATTTGAGAAAATAAATTTAATCATTCAAAATTGGGAGACAGAATTTTTTGGTTTGGTGATTTGGGAGATTTACAATCTGCAATATCTGAAACTAGAGATGTAATCTTGGAATTGTGAGAATAACAGATTTTTGGGGGGAATAAAAGTTAGAATTGTGAGATGTAAACATCCTGAGACATTAACTTTGAATTCCTAAATTTAAGTGAAGTTTATTTATAAACTTTTTCCGAGAGTAGCACATGCTTATGATTTGACCACGACTGGTCCCGCATTAGGGCGCCACGGTGGCCGAGTGGTTAGCACGTTCGCCTCACAGCAAGAAGGTCGCTGGTTCGATCCCCGGCTGGGCCAGTTGGCATTTCTGTGTGGAGTTTGCATGTTCTCCCCGTGGTTGCGTGGGTTTCCTCCGGGTGCTCCGGTTTCCCCCACAGTCCAAAGACATGCGGTACAGGTGAATTGGGTAAGCTAAATTGTCCGTAGTGTATGTGTGTGAATGAGAATGTATGGATGTGTTTCCCAGAGATGGGTTGTGGCTGGAAGGGCATCCGCTGCGTAAAACAAATGCTGGATAAGTTGGTGGTTCATTCCGCTGTGGCGACCCCGGATTAATAAAGGGACTAAGCCGAAAAGAAAATGAATGAATGAATGAATGGTCCCGCATTAGCTGACACATGAGTCACTGAGTTTCTTACCTCAGTCATCTTTAACTTGAAGAATCCCCCCTTCCACCCCTACTCCTCCCTTCTTTTTTTAGATTGGGTGACACGGCAAAAATGTCACTGGTTAAAAGTTCTTACTGGACCAGTCAACATTTGTGTGCAGAGTTTGAATGTTCTCTCCGTGCTTACTTGAATTTCCCCCAAGATCCTCCCAGGCAGGCAGCAGACAGGAATGAACATGGCTAGGCAAGGAAAACGCACCATAATGTTCACAGTACAGCTAAACAAGACTCAGCACTGGCCTGTGTGTGTAATCAATCCAATGAGGAACAAGTGTGTGTGAGCGGTGCATGACTGGATGCGAAGTTTTTTAAAATGGCAAATTTGTAGTTATTAAGCACAGGCTGGATTGCTGGTGACTGTGACAATTATACAGTATAAAAAATGCTAAGTGCGATTCATACTTCCCAAACGATCGCTCAGTGCCACAAACTGAATGTTTTTACAACTTTATTATCTGTTATTTACAGCCTATGCAGGTTCTGTTCACTAAAGTAGGCATCATTCACAGGCGCCCTCTCTGTTGTAGTAGTTCACGGTCAGCTTACGTCACGTGTTTTTGCAGCCGCGAATACATCATTACATGAAGACAGAAATTACATTTTTGGGTGAATTATACCTTATAAATACAGCATGTGACTCTTTCAACACTATTTAGAGGTGTCCCCATTGCTGAACATTGTATGCTAAACAATGTGAAGACTTGTGCGGCCTCTTGCTTCTCTCCTAAACTTGAAAATATGATTGACAGAATCGTATAAATGCTAAATTCAGGGTGTACTCACACTATGCTATCCGAACCGTGCTGAGGGCCCATTTCCCGAATAATTTTAGAAGTGTGAGTGTGCTGAACCGGGCTCAGGCACAGTACAGTTGGCTGGCCCTGGCCTGGTTGGAAGAGGTGTGCCTGAGCGCGGTTCACTTGGGCTTTGCCGCAGTACGCTTGCAGTGTGAGTGCAAAGCGCGCCTAAGCCCAAAACTGAAGAGGAGACATGACTTTTGGGGACTGTTTCATATAGATTTATTAATCATTCTTACTGTTTAATGAATGCAAAATGCCGTAAATTATTAAAGACGTAAACCTCTCTCTGCACGACACCTGCGCCTTTAGTAAACCTTCTAATTCCTGCAGCACAAGGACGTCATGATTGTTTATGAGCGTCAGCAGTGGCTGATCTGTTCGGCAGGATTTATTTGACAGTGTGTCACTGCATATTTAAAGACTAAAACGATATAATGATATAAAGAAATCTCCACTGAAATCTCAGAGAAATCATCAATTGCGTAAGCATGCTCAGGCCCGAATGCAATGTGATTGCGGCCTAAGATCGTCTAGGGCAGGGCTATTCAATTGGCGGCCCGTGGGCCAAACCCGGCCCCTGACGCAATTTGTTCTAGCCCTCCAAATAGTGTAACTAAGACATCGGAAATAAATTTTGTTCAGTTGAAAAAAAAAAAAAAACACGGCCAATATAGTTGTAACGCCACGCCAGCAGAGGGAGCCCTCGCCTGACTACTCTCTCAGCTCCGCTCCCTCTGCACTCACTTCCTGTTTGCTAAATTTTAAGGATGAGGCAAAGACATAATCGATTAAACAGGCAAATAGTTGGCAACAGAAAAGCAGTCCAATCCAAGCGACATACAATGGCGTGAATCCAGAAGACGTAGTAAGAGTGCAGGCAGAAGTTCAATAACACAGTGAGCAGTCCAAAACAGATCAAGAGGGCAAAGACAAAGAACATACGTGAACAAGGCAGGCAAGGTCATCAACAGGATAGCAGTCATGAAAGTCACTTGGAACGCTTGGTAAGGCAGGTAAACTGGCAATACTTCACCCAGAAGCATGGCCTGAGCTCTTCCTTAAATATTTAGCAAACAGGAAGTGAGTGCAGAGGGAGCGGAGCTGAGAGAGTAGTCAGGCGAGGGCTCCCTCTGCTGGCGTGGCGTTACAATAGTTATGAAGTGATGTGCGTCTGCTCAATACAGCACGAGCTGCAGGTGAAGGCTGCGCAGAGTGAATCACCTGACATTGAGTGGCGCGAGCTGCCAAAAAACATTTGGATGTTTGTAGAAAAGGCCTTTTGTACAATGCACTGATATCATTAATAGAGATGCAATGATTAGCCGATTGTACTATTAACCGCGCTTAAATTCATTCCAGTTGATTAAACGTAAAGGCTTCTCAACACCGCGTTTCTGCTGCACGGAACAAAACTGCTGAAAACTAAAAAAGTTACGCCAACTATGTGCTAGTTTAAGTTTCCGAGCTTTTACCGAGGCTATGCATGCACATTGGATTAACTATAGCAGCAGGCTGTTCACATATCACGTCTTTTCCGCACGCAAGTATATTTTCAATGGAGACGTGCGCATATTGGCAGCGGTGAGGGCACGGCTTGCAAGCAGACCTCCAATCGCACACAGTAGAAATGATCTCATGCTGTAGTGGTGAGAGTTGTGCGTGGCTTTCAGTGCAATGTAAACAAAACATATGTTAGACTAATTAGTGCTTAAAATGATTATGGATGAACACAGATAATAACAACAGTTCATTTAAATTCTTAGCTAATATATAGTTTCCATTATCATTATTCTTATTTTTATTGATTTATTCATTGTTCTGTCTTTTATTTTGATTGTAAAATCATCACTTATTTATTTTTCCAAATATTATATAAGTTTATATAAGTCCAAAGGGAGAAATGGACTATTGTTTGTTGTTTATTAATATTTTGTGCTGTATTTGTTTGGAGCAGCATTAAACTATTGCAGCGCTTTTGCAGCGTTTTCTTGTGATTTTCCAAACTAGTAGTGTTTTGAATTCAATAAATGCATGATAATTGTGATAACTGTGAAACCATGATTATTCTTTAGACTATAATGGTGCAACCAAAATCTATAACCTTTGCATCCCTAATTGTTACGCAGTTCAAAACATAACATATGAATGTGTCTGAAAGCAGAAGCCGGCTTGAGCAATACACTGCTTTTGTTGTGCTTCGAAATACAACATTGGAATATGTTTGTAAAAAAGCCACATTGTACAATGCAGTTATGTAATTTCAAAATAAAACATATTAACATTTTAATGTAGAAAAAGGCAGCGTGTCTTCAGGAGCAAAAATACAGCATATTAGCTTTTATATCGCTGTTGTGTCATCACTCAGATTGCAAGTCATATCTCTCCGGCCCCTTATTTGGGATGCTCTTCATGAACTGGCCCCCATGACAAACTAATTGAATAGCCCTGGTCTAGGGGGTCGAATTGAGATTGTGATCTTTTTACGATTAATTGTGCAGCTCTAATATAAACTGGGAATTGCGACAGGTAAATGGAATTGTGTCATGTAAACATACATTTTCAAAATGTAAACTCACACTTCAACTCAAAAATGTGAGATGTTAACGAGCAATTTCAAGTTTATATTTCAGATTTCCGAGTTTTTACGTCTTCCCAAATTCCCAAATGCGAACCTGAAATTTTGTGAGGTAAACTTTAAACTGTTAGATGTAATCTCAGAACATCAGGACGTAAACCTCACGATTATTTTGAGTAATAATTTCTGATTCAGAATTGTTTACAATTTTATTTTCTTCAATTTGTATTATTTTTCTATTTCTATTAATTTATCTTTAAGTTTTTGCATATAAAAAATATATTATTGCGATTAATGGAGTTGGTTGAGTTCTTGATTTAGACCTGTTTAAAGCAGAAACAAAAAATACGAAAAACATATGATCGTCAGTGAGACTCGTTGACACCGCAGGTTTTTCATGCTGAAATCTGGGGCGATCTTTTCCACAGAACGTGAGTTTCTATTCCAGAATCCAGGCCACAGTCAGCCGCGTCTCTGGAGAGAAATTCCTGCCGATTAGAACAGATCATTACTCCTGATGGCAGAGGGAAACGCAACCTGCACCGCACAGAGAGAAGAGGTCAGGGGAGGGGGAGAATCTGTTTGGACAGCCCCTCTCACAAAACCTGCCTTTTATCAAGATGAACGAGGCCCGGGGAAAGATAGCTTTGTTATCCAGACAAATTTAAACCTGACATATTGGTGTCTCTGCCTTGTCAACGTCTCTTTAAAAGCATCTCAAGGGGTCAGTCGATAGACCTGGATCTGTTTTTCATTGTCGGTTGTTTTGCTATTTTCAGTTCCTTCAGTTTTTCATGTGATTTTCATATACTTTAAATAGCTTTAATTAACAGGTCTTTAGCATACACACATCTTGGTTTTTAAAGTCTCACATTGGGAGACTATTAAGGTATTAAAATATATATATCAGATGGGAGAATAACATATATGTTGAGGAATTTTTTGGTTCATTTTAGACTGAAATAACATTTGGTGGAACTCAAATGTTTGGCAAGAGGATGCTTTTTTTTTTTTAGATGAATATATAAAGGTTTAGAACTCAAAGTTTTCGGGGAAATATAACTATTTGGTGTAATGTTTTCTGGGAAGGAGCACCATGTTTTTTTTGTGCCTAATTATTGTAATGTGATGGGTATGCTGACAAAGGAGTGCGTATCCAAATGCAGGATTGATTAGGAAAATGGTCAGGCAAGCAATCGTCAATACAGGAACAAACAGATGTATACAGGCAAATCCAGAGTCGTGGTCTTACAACAGGCAGATGGCCAAAAGGTAGGCAGCAGACTGGAATAAACAATAAAACAAGGCAAGGGTCTAACATGGCAAGGCAAGGAAAACGCATCGTAATGTTCACAGTACAGCTAAACAAGACTCAACACTGACATGTGTGTGTGTAATCAGCCGAATGAGGAACAGGTGCGTGTGAGCGGTGCATGACTGGATACGTAGTCCTTTAAAGTGGCAGATTTGTAGTTGTTCAGCACTCGCTGGATCGCTGGTGACCGTGACAATTATACTGTATAAAAAATGCTGGGATCCACACAATCGATCTGTGTCAGGACAACATGAAGTAATTAAGATAACTCATTAAGTTTTACAGATTTAAGTTGATTGAATAAATAAATAAATACATAAATAAATAAATAAATGACTGAATAAATAAACGATTAAATAAATGAATAAATAACGGAATAAATAAATAAATAAATAAATAAATGACTGAATAAATAAATGAATAAATAAATGACAGAATAAATAAATAACTGAATAAATAAATAAATGAATAAATGACTGAATAAATGAATAAATGACTGAATAAATGAATAAATATAAAAATAACTGAATAAATAAATAGATAAATAACTGAATAAATAAATAAATGAATGAATAAATAAATAAATAACGGAATAAATAAATAATTTAATAAATAAATGAATAAACTACTGAATAACTAACTAACTAACTAACTAACTAACTAACTAACTAACTAACTAAATAAATAAATAAATGAATGACTGAATAAATAAACAATTAAATAAATAAAAATTGAATAAATGACTGAATAAATAAATAAATAAACAAATGAATAAACAAATGAATAAATAAATACATAACGAAATATATAAATAACTGAATAGTTAAATAAATAAATAAATAAATAAATAAATAACTGAATGAATAAAAGAATGAATGAATGAATGAATGAATGAATGAATGAATAAATAAATAAATAAATAAATAAATAAATAAATAAATAAATAAATAAATAACTGAATAAATAAATAATTAAATAATTAAGTTAATTAATTACTGAACAACGATAGATAGACAGACAGACAGACAGACAGACAGACAGACAGACAGACAGACAGA
>CAIGQQ010004613.1:3312047-3340369 GCA_903798035.1 Danio albolineatus | reverse complement strand
TTTATGCCGATTATGAATCCAGCGTAAAGCATGGCTTAGTCCCTACAACAGCTTCATCTTTGGTTCATCCGCACACTTCCAATAATATCCAGCTGAGCACAGCATCTTCGCGACATGATTCAACCGGCATTTTCTACAGCGTTCTTATCAGTTTTGCCAGGTGTAGCTGACTGATTCCAGCACAAACCCTAGCCAAAAGATTTTTACCTGTCCAATCTGGCAACACTGGATCTTTTGCTCTCTGCTGTGTTTGTGGGTTTGGGGCTTAAGTTTCATATCCACGTCATGCTGAAATGGCTAAAGACTTGTTATAATGATTCATTTTAAGCACAATGAGTCGACTCTTTTATAGATGAGTCAATAGTTTTAAACACTGTGCACTTACAGATTTAAGCCTTAGCTGGACATTTCACTTCACTTAGAGCTGTGTTACACACTACATGCAAGCTTATTTTCGACAACCCAATAAAGGGGCTCTTTAAAATTTAACAACAGCATCTTCAGCGTTTTAAAAAATGCTTCATTTTCAGTGGCCGAAATTTCTGGGGTAGTGTGAACAGAAGGTGTAACCGTAGCAAAACTTTTGAAACCGAAAATGTATTAGTGTAAACAAGGCCTAAGCCTTCAGCACGGAGATACCAGTTGCTGCAGGAGCTGAGAGAGGATCACGTGAACTCTACTGATGCTCCTGTTGGCTGTCGCTCTCATTTGCATAAAGTTAAAGGATTCTCAACTATGTCACCTCGGTTGACATGGGTATATCTGTTGCCTTTGGTCATTCGCAGAGTTTGGCAGAAGTCACTCGCTCTCCATTGAAATGAAAAGTCACTAGTCACTGCGTGTTGTATAAAAATGTGCATAAAAACTTTATCGCCACAAATTTGTTGTAAATTTGATGAATATTTACAAGGAACGACAAGTTGCACATTGAATTTAAGGAGAATTTTTGAAATTTTTGATAGTTTTTTTATAAACATACTACTAATATCCTTTCTTTCTGCACCTCTAGTGGCATGAAATGTAATTGCATTTCAAATGTAAAATAGAAAATGTCTCGAATGAATTGGACGTTTTTATAATTTCCCATTTTTCATTTGGTTTGATTGGTTCTTTGGTTGGGTTGTTGTTCTTGTTTGTGTGTATTGGTTGTTTAGTTGAAGTTGGCTGGTTGGTTGGTTTGTTGTTGTTTTTTGTCTTGGCTGTTTGGTTGATGTCGCTGTGTTGCTTCATGTTGCTCATAGTGTGAATGCAGCATCATTTTTTCTGTCACTTTTTTTAAATATACAGTATGCGCATCTTGGTGTTGCATCACGGAAACGTTCCATCAAGTAAACCCAGCACACTTGAAGCAGCGATCGGTGCATGAGGAAATAATCAGCATGCGAAAATTTGCAAAAGGGAAACAAACTATCCCGGACACTATCAGTACTTGCTGTATGAATATTTTATTATATATGATGTTTCGGTATATTCAGTTCAATTTATGTTTATTTCTGTCGCGCTTTTACAATTTAGATTGTGTCAAAGCAGCTTAACATAAGCATTTTAGTACATTGAAACCATGTCAGTGTTCAGAGGTTAGGTTCAGCTTTAGTTCAGTTCAGTGTGGTTTAAATTTCACCACTGAGAGTCCAAACACTAAAGAGCAAATCCATTGAAGCGCAGCTCCACAGGTCCTAACCAAGCAAACCAGTGGCGACAGCGGCGAGGAACAAACTTCACCGATTGACGAAAGTGAAGGAAAGAAAAACCTCGAGGGAAACCAGGTTCTGTTAGGCACGACCATTTCTACTCTGGCCAAACTTCTTGTGCAGAGCTGCATTCTAGGCGCTTGGAGGCTGGAGAACACTGGACGTCCATCATGGAGAACTGCAGGTGTGAGTAGGTCACCGGCGGGTGATCAGGCTGGCCCACTGGATCAAGCAGAGACTCGTCTGTCGCTAAGGTTTTTCAGGAATCAGTCTCACGCTCCTCCATGACCACCGCAGCATCAGCTCAGGATACAGCCTGGTCCAGGATTATAGATATCTTGGCATCATTTCTTCACAAGTCTTGGATCGCATCAATGGTGATGGTGATATATATGACAATGGTGATATATATGACATTTCGGTACGGAAAATGTGCAAAAGGGAAACAAACAATCCGGAACATTATCAACACCTGCTGTATGAATATTTAAATTATATTTCAGGATATATGACGTTCAAACCGAAACGTCATATACAATGAAATAGTATTACAGCAAGTGTGAGGGATTGTTTGTTTGTTTGTTTCCCTATGCTACAATCCAAATGCACATACAAATGGGTGAATGGAAATACAGCTAGTGATATACGTCTTCAGATATACCCCCAGTATGATATGAGTGTACATGAGGTGTGTAATACAGTATTAGCCGAGTCTCTCCAGGCTCCGCTCTGCTCCGAGACTCAGGATGATGATTCACTCCGAGTGACTCATTCAGCTGGAACATTCCGGTGAATTCTGGCATGAAGGAGCAATGTGCCCAACAGGTTTACAACACTGATCTGGGATCCACTGGGCTTTATATTTAGAGTCACAGTTACAAAAGAGAGCATGGAGGAGGCTTGCTTTTTATTTTTTATTTTTTTGGAGTCAGGCACATCTCAATCTATTACTGTGTCACTGATGTTATTCCTCATCCTTCAGCTTTTCAATCAAAGATTCTGCTAATGCATTCACATTCAACCCTACAAACCCTTGGATTATCTGGTCCCTTTATGAAGTAGAATTGAAGATATTTCTTGCTGGGTGAGCTTGTTTATCCGGCCATACTGAAAAAATGAAAGTTCTACGAATGTTTTATACTGTAAACGTGGTTAATACACACAGAAATGCAGACAAACAAGAACAAGACCTCATTGTTCTTTGCTTTAATGCATTTGTTCTGCTTATCAAAGGGTTGCGCTTTCAAAGTCTACCCATAATGCATTGCAGCATTCATTCCACCCCTACTCTTCACATTATTATCCAGGACTATTTGGTATTTGTATTTGGAGTGTATTTGTTTTAGTCCGACTGGTTGGAGCACAGTGTTCTCAGTTGAAGACAAAGCTTGGAGTCCAATATACACTCATCGGCCACTTTATTAGGAACACCTTACTAGGTCTGGGTTGGACCCCCTTTTGCCTTCAGAACTGCCTTAATGCTTTGTGGCATAGATTTAACAAGGTACTGGAAATATTCCTCAGAGATTTTGGTTCATGATGACATGATAGCATCACGCAGTTGCTGCAGATTTGTCGGCTGCACATCCATGATGTGAATCTCCCGTTCCACCACATCCCAAAGGTGCACTATTGGATTGAGTCTGGTGACTGTGGAGGCCATTTGAGAACAGTAAAGTCATTGTCATGTTCAAGAAACCAGTCTGAGATCATTCGCGCTTTATGATGTGACGCGTTATCCTGATGGAAGTAGCCATCAGAAGATGGGGACACTGTTGTCATAAAGGGATGGACATGGTCAGCAACAATACTCAAGTAGACTGTGACGTTGACACAATGCTCAATCGGTACTAATGGGACCAAAGTGTGACAAGAAAATATCCCCCACACCATTACACCTCCACCACCAGCCTGAACTGTTGATACAAGGCAGGATGGATCCATGCTTTTATGTTGTTGACACCAAATTCTGACCCGAACATCTGAATGTCGGAGCAGAAATCGAGACTCAGCAGACCAGGCAACGTTTTCCAATCTTCTATTGTACAATTTTAGAGGTCAGTGTTATGCATTTGTAGTTGTTTTTTTGGTTTGTTTGTTGTTCGGTTTGGTTTAGTTTGGTTGGATTTCTGAATAGTTTTCTGAATGGTTGATTTTGTTTATTTTTTGTGTTGGTTGATTGTTTTCATTTGTGTTGTTTGGTTGGAATAGATCAGTGGTTGGTTTGGTTTGGTTAGTTTATTTTTATTTTGGATGTTTGTTTTGGTTGGTGTTTTTGGTTCGTTGGTTTAGGTTGGTTTTTTTGGATGGCGAAATGTTTATTTTTGTATTTGTTTGGTTTGGTTGGTGTTCTTTGGTTTGGTTTGAATTCCTGAATAGTTGGTTTGGTTGGTATATTTTTTTTATTGGTTGTTTGTTTTTATTGATGTTGTTTAGTTTGTTGGTTTAGTTTGGTTTGGTTGAAATGGATAAATGATTGGTTTGGGTTGATTAGTTTATTGTTTTAGTAATTGTTTGGTTTTTTATTTATTTATTTATTTATTTTTTTATTTTATTTTATTATATTTTTTTTTTAATGGCTAAATGTTTGGTTTATAGGGCGCCACGGTAGCGTAGTGAGTAGCACGTTCGCCTCACAGCAAGGTTCAAGCCTCGGCTGGGTATGTTGGCATTTCTGTGTGGAGTTTGCATGTTCTCCCCGTGGTTGCGTGGGTTTCCTCCGGGTGCTCCGGTTTCCCCCACAGTCCAAAGACATGCGGTACAGGTGAATTGGGTAAGCTAAATTGTCCATAGTGTATGTGTGTGAATGAGAATGTATGAATGTGTTTCCCAGAGATGGGTTGTGGCTGGAAGGGCATCTGCTGCGTAAAACAAATGCTGGATAAGTTGGCGGTTCAATCCGCTGTGGCGACCCCGGATTAATAAAGGGACTAAGCCGAAAAGAAAATGAATGAATGAATGAATTTGCTTTGTTTTGGTTTCATTTGACATTTTCTAACTAATTGTTGGATTCATTGTTCTGTTATTTTTATTAGTTTATTATCATATGTACTGAATTTTTAACTCATAACACTCATACTTTTTACCCCAAAGTTCCTCCACACTACCTGTGGCACAACATGTTGAAGTGTAGCAAGTGTAAGTTCACATCCGCATTATAGATGTGTTTGAGCATCAGCGCCTCAGACTGCCTGGTCCTTCATAACAATATGGCCGCACAGATGCTTTGCTCAGTCAATGTGGCTTCTTACGGATCTCTTGCTGTTTTCAAGGACTCGCACAATTTGCAATGCTCATTCAAGAGTGAGGATATCAGCCTCAAAATCTGACAAAACCTCTCTGAAATCCAAGTCTCAACAATGTGAAGCTGCACCTGCACAGAATAGCCTGAGATTATGGGATTGGGTTTGATTCATTGCTTTAGAGCAGCAACTAATCAGTTTTGATTGTAGGTAGTTTTGCATGAGCATTTTCGGCTTGCCAAGACACACACTCATCCTCTCATCTCAATCAGAAATCAGACATTTTTGAGCCATTTGCTTTATTCAAGTGTTAACATGAATTCTAGTAATTCAAGTATTTAAAGTAATTCTAACTTTATTGCATTGAGTGTCATCTAACAAAACACTCCACTTAAAACAGATGAGTTTTAAACATTTTTGAATCCATTCAGCCAGTCTCTGTGTCTGATGGGAGAACATTTAGCTTAGCTTAGCATAGATCATTGAATCGGATTAGACCATTAACATCTCGTTCAAAAATGACAGAAGAATTAAGATAATTTTCCTATTTAAAGCTTGACTCCTCTGTAGTTACATCATTGTACTAAGACTGACAGAACATTAGCTTTAAACAGAATGAACTTCTACACTCTAAAAAAATGCTGGGTTGTTTTAACCCAACACTGGGTCAAATATTTAAAAATGGGATTGAACAAAATGTTATTTAAATTAAACAAACAAACAAAAAAAGATTTAAAAATGTTTTATCATGTTTATTTAAGCTATTATTCTGTAAGAGCTGGAAACTTTGATTTTGTTGAACAAATTGTATAATGTTGTGTAGCATAAAATAATTATTTAAAATAATTACTTTCGCATTTGGATACCTATAACATCTATATGCACCTACATGCTGGTAAACATTTAAGGAAAGCTCATAACTTAAACAATGAGTATGTGATAAACAAGCATGGGAAAATACAGATATATATATATATATCTTTTTTTGTATCTGCCAAAAACAAAATATAAGAGTATACAAATCATATAAGAACAATCAAAATAAAAGTGATAACCTTACGCTACTAAAATGCCTGAAACCCAGCAATTGCTGCTTGCAGCTATATTCTGCAATTACTTTTTTTTTTTTTGTATCTGCCAAAAACAAAATCTTAAAGTATAGAAATTATATAAGAACAATCACAATAAATGTGATAACCTTACACTACTAAAAGGCCTGAAACCTGGCAATTGCTGCTTGCAGCTAAATTCTGCAAAGGCTTTTTTTTGTATCTGCCAAAACAAAATATGAAAGTATGAAGATTATATTAGAAATATTCATAATAAAAGAGATAAGCTTATGCTACAAAAAATGCCTGAAACCTGGCAATTGCTGCTTGCAGCTATATTCTGCAAAGGCTTTTTTTTGTATCTGCCAAAAACTAAATATGAAAGTATACAAATTATATAAGAACAATAACAATAAAAGTAATAAACTTCCACTACAAAAATGCCGGAAACCCGGCAATTGCAGCTTGCAGGTATATTCTGTAATTACTTTTTTTTTTTGTATCTGCCAAAAACTAAATATGAAAGAATACAAAATATATAGGAACAATAACAATTAAAAGTGATAACCTCACGCTACTAAAATGCCTGAAACCAGACAATTGCTGCTTGCAGATATATTCGGCAAAGGCTTTTTTGTATCTGCCAAAAAGTAAATATGAAAGTATACAAATTATATAAGAACAATCACAGTAAAATTGATAACCTTAAGCTACTAAAATGCCTGAAACCCGGCAATTGCTGCTTGCAGCTGTATTCTGCAATTACTTTTTTGTATCTGCCAAAAACTAATATGAAATATGAAATTATACAAATTATACAAGAACAATCATAGTAAAAGTCATAAAAATGCTTTAAGTAAATAAAGTGAAAATATACTCTTACTCAATAATTACAGAATATAATGCTTCTTTTTATTATAATGCTGTTCATGAATGTGGTTCATAGACTTTACCAAACACTATTGTGTGTTCCATCTAGTGCTATTATAGACCATTTTTTGAGGTATGTAAACAATATCAGTGATCCTAATGCATTTCCTGTTTTACATTTTTAGTTTCCGTTGCTTCAGAGAATTCAAAAACGTCAACATATTGATAAATGATGTTATGATAGCCGTTTTAACGTTAAGTTCTTATTAAGTTCTTATTACAGGTATGAAATAGGTTGATGGCCAGCAGGAAATGTTCGATGACATAGCCACATTGAAATGGTCTATATTATTTATTTACCATTTGATTTGGATTTAATTTATTTCTATTTAATTTGTATTATTTTAGTATTTTATTGTTCATTAGTATCTGTTTTTCTGTATAACTTTAAATCAGTATATTTTTATATTGATATATGTATATTTATACAGTAGATGCAATATGCTTTAGACAGTAAGCAACCACTCAGTAAGCATCTAGCATGAAAAAAATAATGTCTATGTATAAAAACCTAGCATTTATTTCTGCATTAGCATAACGTTACGGCTTTAGCCAAACATTAACACTGATTCACTATGAAAGCTAGCTCTCTATGCATCGCTGCTCATCCCTGTCAGCAGCAGAGAGTGTGTTTTTAGGAGGCACGGCTCTGGAAATCAAACTGGCAGCGCTTTCCTCCAATGCCAACAATCCCTGGCGTGCGCTTCTTCCAGGGAGGGAGTTAGCATGTGTGCGTGTGGGCTGCTACAGCGCTAGTTAGGTAACTCCAATACAATGAGGGAAAGAAAGCAAGACTCCAGGAAGAGCGAACGCTATCGCATGTGGTGTCCAAAATAGATTTGTGGTAAATCAGAGAGCGCGCGATTGAGGGAGAGTTTGCGCGAGTGTACAGCGCGCGCCTGGTTTGACGTGGGTGGCAAAGCGTGCTTGTGAGGAAAAGAGAGAGAGAGAAGGGGGATCGAGGTATTTGACAGCCTATGATTTCCACACGTTTAGAGCGGCTGCAGGAAGGCATTTGGAGAGGAGAGATGTCGCTCTGTTGCGGTAAGAAATAACGTTTTTTATTTGACCGTCAGAATTTGAGAGTGCGGTTCGTGTAGCACGTTGATGTGTGTTGCAAGGCATGCCGGTCTTGTTTGACAGAGTAGATGTTGTGTTTGGAGTCGTGTTCAGGGCCGCAGGTAGGAGCAGGGTTATGACCTTTGAATGGACAAACATCATTAGGTGATGCTTTCTTATGGCAGCTATTATACCTTTTATTGTTTTTAAGTTTAAGTGTTCTCTTTATGCCTGTGTTGTAAAATGTGCAGATTTTCAAAACTAATTTCAACATGTATAAATGTAGTATTGTTTGAAAAAAAGTCTTTGGCTTTTAAAAAGTGTGAGTAAATGTTTTTTTTCAGTATTTGTTTGTGTTTTGTTTATTTATTAAGCTAAAAAATGTACAATTTCTGTTCAGTATCAGTTGTAAAACAAACATCGACTGTATATGATTTGTATCTTTGAGCTATATATCGTTATTGGCTTCCAAATGTAAATAAGTATCAGTTGTTGATAATGGTCAGATTTCTGAGCTATATATTAGTAATTGGCTATCAAATATGAATATTTATCGGTTGTTGATAATGGTCAGATTTTTGAGCTATATATTGGTTATTAGCTGCAAATATAAATAATTATCAATTGTCGATAATGTTCAGTTTTTTGAGCTATATATCGATTATTGGCTTCTAAAATATGAATAATTATCGGTTGTTAATAATGTTCAGATATTTGATCTAAATATTGGTAATTGGTAATCAGATATGAATAATTATTGTTTTTTGATAATGGTCAGATTTTTGAGCTGTATATCAGTCATCGGCTTCTATAATAATTATTGGTTGTTGATAATGATCAGATTTTTGAGCAATATATTGGTTATTAGCTACCAAATATAAATATATATATTCGTTCTTGATAATGTTCAGATATTTGAGCTATATATCAGTCATCGACTTCTAAATATAAATAAGTATCGGCTGTTGATATTGGTCAGATTTTTTAGCTATATATTGGTTATTGGCTTTTAAAATATGAATAATTAACGGCTGTTGATAATGGTCAGATATTTGAGCTATATATCAGTCATCGGCTTCTATATGTAAATAATTATTGGTTGTTGATATTGGTCAGATTTTTGAGCTATATATTGGTTTTAAGCTACCAAATATAAATAATGATTGGTTGTCGATGATGTTCAGATTTTTGAGCTATATATGAGTTATTGGCTATCAAATATGAATACTTATCGGTTGTTCATAATGGACAGATTTTTTAGCTATATATTGGTTATTAGCTACCAAATATAAATAGTTATCGGTTGTTGATTGATGTTTAAATTTCTGAGCTATGTATCGATTATTGCCTTCTAAAATATAAATAATTATTGGTTGTTGTTAATGGTCAGATTTTTGAGCTATATATCAGCCATCAACTTCTAAATATAAATAATTATTGGTTGTTGATAATGGTCAGATTTTTGAGCTATATTAATTATTGGGTTCCAAATAGAAATAATTATCAGCTGTTGAAAATGTTCAGATTTTTGGGCTATATATCGGTTATTCGCTACCAAATATAAATAATTATTGGTTGTTGATAATGTTCAGGTTTTTGAGCTATATATTAATAATTGGCTATCATATATGAATAATCATCGGTTGTTGATAATGGTCAGATTTTTCAGCTATATGTTGGTTATTAGCTACCAAATATAAATAATTATCGGTTGTTGATAATGGTCAAATATTTGAGCTATATATCCTTCATCGGCTTCTATATATAAATAATTATTGGTTGTTGATTATGGTTAGATATTTGAGCTATATATCAGTTATTGGCTTCTAAAATATGAATAATTATCGGTTGTTGATAGTGTTCAGATTTTTGAGCTAAATGTTGGTTGTTAGCTACCAAGTATAAATAATTATCAGTTGTTGATAGTGGTCAGATTTTTGAGCTATATATCGGTTATTGGCTTCTAAAATATAAATGATTACCGGTTGTTGATAATGGTCAGATATTTGAGCTATATATCAGTCATCAACTTCTAAATGTAAATAATCATTGGTTGTTAATACTGGTCAGATTTTTTTTCCATATATCTGTCATTAGCTACCAAATATGTATAATTATTGGTTGTTGATATTGGTCAGATTTTTGATCTATATATCAGTTATTGGCTTCCAAATCTTAATAATTATCAGATGTTTATATTGTTCAGCATCCGCTGTGTAAAACACATGCTGGATAAGTTGGTGGTTCTTTCAGCTGTGGCGACCCCAGATTAATAAAGGGATTAAGCCGACAAGAAAATGAATGAATAAATGAATGAATATATTGTTCAGAAATTTTGAGATTTTGACAATATAGGTCAGAATATGCAAATCAGTACATCCTTTCTTTGTAGTTTTGTGTGATAAATTGAGCATTTGACTAAAATAGTGAAAAAAGAGAGACTTCATAGTAAATTGTAATCTACATATTACATTAAATAAGAAAAATTACATATTTCTTATTTTCTGTAGTTATTTGTTTAGTTATTTTTAATTAAACCAGCTAGGTATTTGTTTGGGTTTTGTTTTTGTAATCAGGCTAATCAGTGAGAAAAAAATTTATGTGTAGATTTGTATTATCTGCCTTTATATTGGCTATTTGTGTCATAATGTTTTCAACATCATGACATTTTTAACTCATTTGTCATGCTTAAACAGCTCTATAAAATGATAATACTTAATGTTTGTACTAGGAATCATAAAGTTATGGTTACCCCAAATAAAACTTTTTGTCAAAACTTTTGTCATCACTTATTTACCCAAGTGCTATTTTAAACTAATTTTGTCAAAAATAAATGTAGTTTTGAATGAAAAACGTGAACAAAAGTAATCAATTTTGAGAAACAAAAGATCCAGATGATTGCTTATTTTTTTGCAGTTAAGTTTTCAATTATATAATTTAAATTATATCAATATGTATATTTATAGTCCCATATTTTGTTTATCTGCTTCCAAATATAAAGAGCTATCATTTATTGTATCTACCGAAAATTCCACAGTTGTGCAAACCTAGTTAAAATGTTTCTGTTTTGTTCTTGAAATCAGGCTCAGAAACATTCAAATCAAGATTTACGATGTCATCTTACTGTATATATCTGCTCGCAAATATAAAGAGTTTCATATAAAAAACAGAGCACTTTGAATAGAGGACATCTATTGTTTACTCTTATTCGAACTGTGTGTGCTTGTTTCTTAAAATCTAGTCAATTTTCATTATATATAAATGTTAGCTTTATCTTTTGCTGTTTGAATCCTCAGTATTTGCTAATATTCATATATTTAAACGTTAAAAAAGAATGTTGTCCATTTACTGTCATACACTATGCAACACAAAAAAGGATGTAAACAAAAAAGACCTGTCCTTCGATTCACAAACAAATGAACATAAAAGTTGGTTCCTTTAATGCAAGGTTTCTGGATCTGAAGATGATTTTGAATTCAACAAAATGGAGGATCTAAATCAAAGTAATAAGTTCCATTATTAAACTTATCTCTAACAAGATGAAGCTATAATTACATAATTTAATTGTGTCAAACCAAGTCCATATGTAAAAAAACAGGGTGTTCTTCATACTTTTTTCAGGGTTTTCTTCAGACTTTTTGGGTGGACTGTCACTTTAAAAGCTGTTTACATTCATTTAGCCAGTGCTTTTATCTAAAGTGATCTGCGGTTGCACAGGTTAGCAGCTCTCATGTTCTCCTCCTGTTTCTAAGATGCTCTTAGGTCGAGTATCAACTATGTATCAAATGTGTGTTATTGGAAAATGGAGGAGAAAAGATGATTCATCTTCTTCCGATTCCTGGACCGGATCTTCAGCTTAGACATCAGATTCAGGTTGCGACTATTTTATATTTCAATGAACATTTGCAAACTCAGTTCAATTATTCTGACAATTTATCACTTCCAGAAAGTTCTGCTTGACATTTCGTATACTTTATCATAGAAATGCTGCTTATTGTCTATGTCGAAGCTAAAATTGTCCGTAGTGCATGTGTGTGAATGAGAGTTTATGGGTGTTTCCCAGTGATGGGTTGCAGCTGGAAGAGCATCCGTTGCGTAAAACATATGCTGGATAAGTTGACGGTTCATTCCAATGTGGCGACCCCAGAATAATAAAGGGGCTAAGCCGAAAAGAAAATGAACGAATGAATGAAGCTTAGTAGCCTACGGCATACTTGGGTGCCGTATGAAGTTGCTAGGGTGTTGCTCGTAGTTGCTAAGGTAGCGCAGTTGGTCACTAGGACATTGCTTTGTGTTGTTATTATGTTAATGGTAATTTATTCAGCTAAAAATGATTTTAAAGGGGTTTTTAGTTTGGCCGAATCATTAAAGAAGAATCGGTTCAAATGAATCACTTCAGAAGATTTAGATAGAGTTTGAGTTTAATATGAATCTTTAGCAAACTCGCATGGATGTTTGCTGTAAAATTAGGCTTTAAAAAGCTGAGTTTCAAAACAGCCTGGCCCGTGTGGTTTGTTGGAATCTCTGAACAGTTTGTTGCATGTTTTCTCAATGCCGAGTCACCACAATACTGTCCCATGTGGTCTGTCATTTTCTGAGCCCTTTGTTGACCCGGAGCACAGACACACAAACACTAACAGACTGACTGACAGTCTTGCTTGCTAGCGTAAAACTGCGAGGGAACTGAGGTTGCGTGTCCTGAGCAAAGGTTACGTCGGCTCATGAGAGATTAGATGCTAATGCGTTAGCTAATGCGTTAGCAATACTGTTACCTTATATACAAATACACTCAAACATATGATCTTTCCAATCAGTTTCTGACTGTGCTGACATACTACAGCACTAATCATCCTAAAATACTGAAGCTTTTCAGACAAAACTTTAAAATAGTAAAGCAGTCATATATAACAGCTAAGAAATAATGAATCCTCAAGTTAGCGGTGCATTTCTGTCTCAAACGTGTTATCTTTCACATGAGCTGTTGTTTAAATGAAGCGTTCAGACTTTTTTTTTCGCAAAAAAAAGTGAATTGTTTCATCTTTAATACAATCATCCAGTCAGTTTGCGTTTTTTGTCATTTTGGGTTTCACCAAACTGCCTGCTAAATTATACATGTGCAAATTACTAGCTAGCATTCCCGTAGCTAGTAGTCTGAGTAAGCTTTTCTCTATTGTTATTATCATCGGTTTGTTCCCCAATACAAACCTGAATGTGAATAGTGTGGTTAGAGAAGAGCCCCTGCGTGTGGGGCGAGCTGAGTCGGCTAGTGCAGGTGAGCGTTAGCATTAGCACCCGGAGGATCAGTGGTGACTGTATGGAGTGTGGGCGAAACGGTGTGAGTCACACTCCATCACTGACTGAAGAGTCTCAAATGGAGGACGCAGGAAGCTAATAAATCATTTTTTTATGGTCCACAAATTCATGTTTTCTTTAATACATCCATTTCCTGTCGGGCAAGCTGTTATCTTAGGATTTTTGGTTCGTTTTTAGCACTAGCTTATGTAATGCTTTGTATATAATGGCAGTTTATATGCCGCAACCAATGTTTTAATGCCTGGAATATGTTGTTTTGTTGCATATGTTGCTGCTAATTGGTAAATCTGAGAAGCTGACACACAGTCAATGCCACTAACCTGATCAACATTGATGCAGTGATTGTTTTTTTTCCTGAAAAGCCCTCACTGTTTGTGCTGAAGTCTTGCAAGCTAAATACCAGGAGTCAGAGCAAGAGATGAACATGTGTTCTCATGAGAGCTAATGGTGATAATGGGTCATTTAACAGCTAAACAAACAGGGCTTTAATGAGAACCTGCTATTTGAGGCGCCATTCTCAGCGGGGACTGTGTTTCGAAGTCATTGAAATCAGTAGAGTGAGTCATATATACAGTATATATGTGGTGTCTTATTGAAAACATATTCTTACTTCAAATCAAGCTCTTACTTTCTCTCTCTTCTGATATATTTAATAGTTTAATTTATTAGTTTAAATTCCACTCAAGTCCTTAAAGACTCTTTGTATAATTCATTCATTCATTTTCTTTTCGGCTTAGTCCCTTTATTAATCCGGGGTCGCCACAGCGGAATGAACCGCCAACTTATCCAGCATTTGTTTTACGCAGCGGATGCCCTTCCAGCCACAACCCATCTCTGGGAAATCTTTGTATAATATTAACAAAAAAATAACTTGACTTCTAGTTGATCTTTTGGAAAAGTGGCAGAAGGTAGATTTGTCCGATGAATCGTCTGTTGACGATGCATCCCAGTCATCACAAATACTGCAGAAGACCTATTGGAGCCCACATGGACCCAAGATTCTCACAGAAATCAGTCAAGTTTGGTGAAAGAAAAATCATGGTTTGGCGTTACATTCAACATCAACAGCCTGAGGTATCAAGACATTTGTGCTGCCCATTACATTACAAACCACAGGGAATGGCAAATTATTCAGCAGGAATCATCAAATTACATCAAAATACCTGAAAGCAAAGAAGGTGAAGGTGCTCCAGGATTGGCCAGCCTAGTAACCAGATATAAACTTTATTGAGCATGTCTGGGGTAGGACGAAGGAGGAGGCACTGAAGATGAATCCAAAGAATCTTCATGAACTCTGAGAGTCCTGCAAGAACGCTTTCCTTGCCATTCCAGATGACTTCATTAATAAGTTATTTGAGAGATGTATGGATGCAGTAGTCCAAGTTTATGGGAGTCATACACAATATTAATCTTTTTCCACAGCAGCATGACTTTAAATTCTATACTGTACATTGTTTTTTTTTGTGACAAGACTTTTGTCTAAGCAAAAACAGACCTTACTGTCCTAATTAAATCATTAAAAATGTAAGACATGATCATTTTTATTTAGCTAAAATAAGTGTCTTGAGGCCTAAATCTTGAGGCCTTTGCCTTTCATATATAAGCCACTTCTGATATTAAATGATCAACAAGAAGTCAATTTATTATTTGCTATTTCTAAAACTTGGATAGGCGACAAGACTTACCTTTTGTCAGGTAGTGTATAGTAATGCTTGCTATAAATGCCGCATCACTGTGCTTCATTATTTAGTAAACATGCTTGTGCCCTTTAATCAAATACCATAACCTTCCCTTCCCCCTGAAAATGACTTTTCTTTTCTTCTGGTGATAGGAAATGACTTTATGGCTTCCGTCCATTTGTCAATCTTCCTCCATTCTGTTAGCAATGCCCATGTTCCAATTCAATTAGTTCCCAAGGTATGAATCCTGCACCACACTACATTTGTTTCAATAGTATGTACATCATGATGTCTGAAAAAAAGGAGGTAACACTTTATTTCAATGATCCATTTGAGTATTAGTAGACTGTCTACTTAATATTTGTTGATACAGACATTCAACAGACATTTAACTGACTATAAGAAACTTTGCAAGTACATGTCAACTTACACTAACCCTAAGCCCAACCCTAACAGTCTACTTATAATCTAATGAGAATTAGTTGACATGTAACTTAAATTCAGCAAACGGACTATCAAACTAAAGTGCGACCAAAAAGGACAATCTTAAATTGTTTCATGTCGACTCTAAGAAGTGCTTATTCCGAAATTGCCACATCACAAATGGCTAGTGTCATAAACTCTGCTTAGTCATAGTGTGATAATATGGAGGAGGCAGGATGGATTCAGTTATTTCTATGCATCAGAAGAGGAATGTATAGTTATTCCAGGTGGCATATGACTAAACAATGAGAGTAAGAGATGGGGTGACGCTTGCCAAACAGTTAGCAGTTCCTGACTGCGTTGCACCTGCCATTCCTCAAATCCCTTTGAAGGATTCGAAATGACTTGGCTAAAGTTTATTTTTAACTAGGTACAACAATTAAACTTTTATTTAATTAATTCAATTTCTTACAGTGTTTCTACTAAATAGTTTATTTTTCTGAACCCAAGAGAAGACATGGATAAATTGGACGGCAGAGAGCTGGACATGATGATATGTGGTTTTGACACCTTGCGCTGTAGCCCAATCCGGTCTCTGTATTTAAAGCCTGTGAGTCACGCAGTTGTGGAAAGTGTGATAAATACATGTTTTTCACACAGCTCGGTGCAACACGTGCTGCAGCTTTTCTTCCCACACACTCACACACTAAGAGGTCTTCAGCTGTATTCCCTAAAGCGAAGACCAAAATTGTGTTTTGCATGTGAGTCTCTGTTTACGTTCTTTAGCTATATAATCTTGGGCATGGTGATGTAGTGGGTAGCGATATCGCCTTACAGCAAGAAGATCGTTGGTTCAAACCCCAGCTGTGTCAGTTGGCATTTCTGTGTGGATTTTGCATGTTCCCTCCTTGTTCACGTAGGTTTCCTTCGGGTGCTCCAGTTTCCCCCTCAAGTCCAAAGACATGCACTGTAGGTGAATTGGGTAAGATAAATTATCCATAGTGGACGTGCGTATGTCCTGGTCCTCCAGGTTGAGGGTTGAGCATTGGGCTAATGACCCACCTCGTAAAACTGAGATGTTATGAAACACCAACATGGTGTCACTAAATATCACCTTTGATATAAATGGCCCTGGTCGAGAGTAAGTAAGTAAGGTATCATCTTTTTAGAAAAAGTAATGGTACTAATGATAACTGACATAATTGAACCCTCAGTTTTCCCTCAATCATCTTGATCAGTATGTCTGCAGTAAGGATTTAAATTGGTTCCCGTAAGGTTTGAGTAGTAATTGGTTTCAGTAGGATTTGAAAACTTCCTTATATATTGCATGAATATGTGATTCTATTTTGAGCCCAAGTTTAATTCTTCCTGTATTGAACTTCAACAAATATGTCTAACTAGTATTAGAAACTAGTACTAGTATTCTTTCTAAATGTCTGAGTTAAATAACCAACACTGCAGGTACCCCAACAAGAAATCTAGCCATCATTTTTGACTTTGTCAAAGGTTTTGGAAATAGAAAGAGGGAAAGTATTACTTCTGTTTTGTCAGTTTGCACTGGGTCCACACTAAGTATAGAACCTTCAATTTAAGCATATTATTGTTTGAAAATTTCTTACTATCAGACCAAAAAAGTGTAAGAGACCAATAAAGTGTGTCTCATGGTTCGATTTTAGGCCCTTTGTTTTTCCTCTATTTGAACTCTTCAGAATTTGGCATGGTACGATAAGTGTTTTCAAGGTATACCGCGGTTTGGAAAAGTTAAGGTTTTAAAACCTCCAAAATATTCTGTAATACCGTTCCTAAGGTATGTGTAAGATTTTTTTATTTACATTTTTTGTTTTTGTTTTTAGGACAACAGTATCTCCAGCAGAAACATATATCCAAAGATACTGTTTTAAATTGTAAAGAAATCTGTGTTATTGAAACTAATGAAGACAGCAGAAGTCAAGCATTCATTTGAATTATTTATCCTGACATGTTTACTGCTCCAAAATATAAATCTTGTAAAAAATAAATTATATTGTGTTCAAAGGGGAAAACAGTTTTTATTTTTTACCCAGACATTTAAAAAGAATATATTTCAGAGCAGTAATCACAATACCGTGATACCGTGAAACCATGATATTTTTATCCAAGGTTATCATACCGTCAGAATCTTATACCGGCCCAAGCCTATTCAGAATATATCTCTTCAATCTTCATTTGATTGTTTGAAAGTTACAAGCAGGATGGCAGAAAATGCAAAATTCTTCAGTTTAACTACCTCAAAGTTGAGGTATTAGTTTTCTGTGTATCTAATGTACCAGTAAACTTTCTCAAACCCTAAGGATACATAACCAATACTGTAGGTACTTAAGGTGGAAAACTGCAAGTCATCTTTGACCCAGGCTTTTTTATGGGGACAAGAAAGAGGGAAATATTATTCTAGTTTTGTCTATTTTGACCTGGAGTGTTTAGCAGCAAACTGATTTCTTACCATCAGACCAACATGTACAGTGTATTGCAAGGATCTGTGCTGAGCTCTGTTGTTCTTTCTATTTCTGCCAGAAGCTAAAGCGTTATTTAAACTAAAGTGGGAGATTGTGCCTGCCATTTTGTGTCAAAATATTAATTTAGGATTTTTAAAAATATAATTTAATTAATTTCCTGTGCAACACTTTGATTAAGAGATAAAAATATATTTTTGTCAAAACTATAACTTTTAAAGCATTAAAAACAGTGATTTGCATCTGCAAAAGCACACCTGCCTTTGAGATATGAATCTCTACATCTCAGAACAGCTGAAGTGCAACGTTTGACTTTTGCAAACCCCTTTTGTCCCGTTGAGACAATTGTAACACCTTACCAAGTAAATTTATCACATTATTATGTAGTAAACATTAGTTGGCACCCAAATCCTAAACCTTTCACAAAACTTTGCCACTCGTTGGTCTCATAATCAAGCAATATACATTTCCCATAGTTAACTAGTAGAGATTGTCTGCTAAAACAGATTACTGGCATGCAATTTCTTTACCAAACACTAAAACTATGTTGATATTTGAAGTCTCTGTTCTAAATATAATCCTAAAATATCAACGTGAATCATTAAAGTATTTGTTAATCAACAAGGGACCTCATAAGTGGTAGAGGATCCTGATGGATTATGAACCGGGTGCAATCCGTCTTTCAGTTACTGCAGAGGAGGCTTGGTTCTTGCTACTGGGTTGTGGGGGAGGCTGTCAATCTGAGCTGGATTTCATTTAAAGCTCCAGACTTTATGCAAGTCTCTCAATGACTAACTTAAAACAGGCATAATGACATTAAACTACAGAGACTGGTACATTTATTTACAATGTTTGACATGGATTGCAATGATTGTGCATTTGTGATGAGAGAGAAAGTAAGAGAACTGGTGGGAACATGACTCCATAAAAAAAGATCAGCTTGTGCCAATATCCTAAAATATCTCATATGGCAGTCACGGAGAAAAAGATTCTTCTTCGTCTTTTTAACCTAGAACTCATTTGAGAAAAGAGAAGTGTGGGATATATATTTACATCTTTCCCCCCGTTAGACCTATCTAGGCAAAAGCAATTGCTTTAATCTTATTGATCAGATCGGGTCCTATCTTCAAGACAACTCAGAAGTCTAATAACGTCTTACCGAACGCTGAAATGAGTCAGAGTGTAGCAAATAAGTTTAGTAAATTATCTACGTTCAATTGGGTATCAATCCGAATGATTGAGTGTGTTTGGGTCAACTGTTCCTAAGATGAATGTTGAGCAATGTTTGTTATTATGCTTTTTAACATGAAATAATTAATAGACTGATTTCACGCTGCTGCCATTTTAGACAGCGAAATCGAGGCTGCGGTGGGAAGAAACCGGCAAGTATCGCCTGAGTCACACAGGAATGTTGTGTACCTGGCTGTATATCTTATCAGCCAAGAGAAAGTGACACAGATTTATACTTTCACCACCTTCCCACTGACCCAAAGGTCCGTTCTGAATGAATAGTGAAAATAGAAAGGGATATCAGGTCTCATTTTCAGCCAAGTTAAGGGAAATGGCACTAGTTAGCTAACGTTTTCTTTCCCAAACACACGTTTTAGATGCCATTTATCAAACTCAAGTTAATGAAATGATTCGTTCACTATATTAGACTCGTCACAATACAAAATTTCGGCTCTGAAATGTAATAAAAACCTCCGTTTCCGGTAACATTTAAGGCACTGTTGATGGCGTTCTTAAACACAGCTGATTTGTCAATCTGTTCACGTGCTCAACAGAAATTACTGATTGGCCGTGACGGTCATCAGTTCACCACACTTGTGGCACTTCACTGATGTTCACCAACTGCAAACGCAGACGAGCAATTCGCTTGATGAATCGACTGATCTTCATGGCTGTAAAATGATCCAGTGTTGGTGTATCTGTGTTTGCACTCTGTGAAGAGCGGTTAAATAATGACCTTCACTGCCAATCACAGTCATTTCTGTTGAGCACTGGTGAATACTGTGGCAAATCAGCTGTTTATGAACATAGCGGCTCTTAAATGTTAGCGGGAAATGAAGGTTTTTAAAACTTCAGTACCGGGACAACACCATTACAGACAACATGAAGGTGTGCTACAGAGGACTGCAGTGTTTTATCTCTCACCGGGTTACGTAGGCTGAAGCAGGGAAGCCCCCACAGTGTTTATCTGCTGTCATAAACTGAAGTCTAAGAGGACACTTAAGCGTATTACTCTTAAAGTACTGTTGTTTGATGCCTAATATGCTTTTAACTGTTTAAATTAAACTTAACAGAATGATATTAAAATGATGTTTAGACCTTTTCGGCATTTTGAAATCGCGGCAACAGCTGGAGGTTTTTAGCACACAGCATGTTGTTGCAATGTTTACAGTGCTGATCCTATACTTTCAGATTTCTTTCCACGGCAGCCTCGCTTTCGTGCTTTAAAATGGCGCCCATGTGAAATAAGCGTATAGTCTAAGAGAGTGTTTTGAAATATATATATGTTATGTTATATATATGTTATAAATATATATTCTGAAGTTGGCAATAAACTGACAATACATTACTACTGAAGGTATTGAATTTGTGATTAAGAATAATAGTTTGATAGTTTAGAGATGCAGAGCACAGACCAGGGTTGTCATATATCTAACAATTATCCCCCAAAATGCTCTAATCTTTGATTAATACCTAGTTGATTGTTGGGTGAATAATGAATCATTCCAAACATTCTGAGACTACGTCTGCAGTGCTTCTGAATTTCCCAAACCATCAGGAATACTGTGGTCAGTCAATATCAGTGCAAAGACTATTCTGGTGTAAACCAGCTTAGACTAGTGTGAGAATCCATACTTTACAAGTTAATTGCGCCGGTTCCTTGTTAAACTTCATTACAAGCGCTATGCTGGTCCATAGCCAGCTCAAAGTGACACAAAAACACCCCTATAGCAGGGGTGCCCAAACTTTTTCTTACAAAGGGCCAAAAACCAAACTTGATAAACGCTAGTGAGCCGAAGGTAAATATAGTTTCCATGGGGGATTTCCTAATTTATTTAATAATATTTAAAAATTACTAGAAGCCATTGCTTTATATATATATATGCTATTATTTTACATTTTATAATAAAAATCTCATTTATGACACTAATTATACTAGTTATACTAGCCATGATTTGCTCGCTGATATCTTCTGCATAGTTTTCTCTCCATCGAGTGACGGTATTTACATTTTTACAAATCAGATTCATTTACAATATTTAATTGAAACATTTAATTTCAGTTTTTATTTTTTGTGTAGCTCAGCAATAAAACAAACAAGCAAAAGAATGTTATGTTAAATTAGCAATGATGATCTCTTTGTTAAAGATATTTGCCCCATCATTCTCACTCTCTTCTCAGATTGGATGGTGGGCCAAGTCAAAGGTTACAGTGGGCCAAATTTACTTTGGGCATCTCTGTAATATAGGATACTGGTGTGCTGATTTCCCTACAAAGCTGCTTAACTAGCCAGCCAAGCAAGGCTACACTTGTCATGATCACCAGCGATCGAGTGTTTTCAGATCGTTGGACACGCACATTCCTCTTTAATGAACCACAACTCCCATTATGCACCTCACACACACACCACCTTAAAACCACCTTAAACGCACACACACACACACACACACACACACACACACACTTAGCTGAGTGTCGTTACACTGTGAGCGAATGAATCGTTACCTTGCCTTGCCATGTTTTTGACCTTTGCTTTGTTTTACTGTTTACATTGTTTTGTCGCCTGTCTTGACCACTCACCTGTACTCTGTTTACGATTTTTGGATTATCTGCATGCTTCTGGCTGTCCCTGTTTTAACCATTGCCTGACTGACATTTCTCCTAATAAACTGCATTTTGATCCTCATCCCCAACCCGACTCACTATATCACTAGCCAGACCAACAATTAAACATGCAATAACGAGAGTAATCTTGAACTTGCATAGCAATCCAGATCCTAGTAGCTAACAAGGAATAATGGTCCTCACTACTTCATTATCACGTTTCTAGCTAGGTTAATCTCATAGAATGAGAAAGAATTGCGAAAACTCTATTGACTCCAATGGAATGAAACAGGAGGCTCATGGAGCTTCTCAATAGTTCCCGGAAGTTAGCACTTACAGCTGAATTACCGTTGAAGATCGCCGCGCGTCAAAGCAGAAACTTGCCTACTGATTGTGCAATTGCCATGGACCAATGGTAACTCAAAGGGGTTTAAAGGGGAAAAAGTGTGCTTTGGTGAGCTGTTTTAAAATCAAAACAAACTCAGAACAAACTTTCTTTTGGTCGGATTTTGTTTGAAATTATGAGTATTATGAAATTAAAAGTATATCAATCCACTGTAACACAATCCCACTTGAATCAGCATGCCAACTCCTACTGCTGTTTATTCAAAGATTCACTTTCCATCCCTTCCAACCTTTCTCTCTCCACATCCCTACAGGAAGTGGACTTGTAGTATGCTCTGCAGCTGGCCATTGAGATTTTTCTCTAAGAATTATGCCATTGAGGCTAGTAGGAAGTGAATCACACTGTTTTGCTTGTGATTGCCTCAAAGAAGAGTAATTATGCCACCATGGAAAGGGGGGAGCTGTCAGTCTCCAGAGCCAGAAGTGATCTGGGGGGAAATAGCTACATCCCGTACAGAGGTCCAATTGAGTACAACAGAAAAAGTGATGGATGTGGCTTTTACAAGAGAGTGCTCAGATCCCATCTCATTTCACCAATAACACACTGTGAAGTGGAATACTGACAGATGCATACAGGTATAGGTATCGAGGGGCACGTTCTTGAGTAAACCTTCTTTGTTTTCAAGAGCACATCAAACTCAAGTCCTGAGATGTTTCGTGATGGAGGACACTGGAGACTGCACGCACAGCTGGCACAGCATGACAAACGCACAAATTTGTCTGCTACATGTCTCCCTGAGGGCAAATGTGGGAGTCGTTATCATTCATCATACACAAAACTTGAAGGGGAAGCCTTGCGGTTTGGGACGTGTGCTTAGATGATGCTCAGTGGTAGTTCCACGTCTTTGACTATCGGGGACTTTGATTATCTTCGGTACTGTAAATCCAACATAATTTGAAAGCAGCATGACATGACATTAACATTGGCAGTGGTTTGTAGAAGCTGAGCAACCTGAAGTCATTTATTGTGGAGACACTAAGACAACGTTTGGCAGAGTCGAGAGGATTATTTGCGAACGTGAATACTATTCAAGTAATTTAAAGTCCAAATCATACTACATTGACAGATGGTTATCAGAAGCAGGTTTGGTGCTGTTTTTTTTTTTTCTTTCTTAGGCTCATATTGAAAACGTAGCCCTATATACATTTCTGGAGATTGCGAATTATGTAGCCAGAGTTAAGTATGGCTGCATTTCATCTTTAAAATGAAGTTAAGGGGCAGTATGACGCCGTTCCTTTTCTCGCTTACCAGCTGACCGGTTACCTCTGTATAGATGGCTTTTCCGCTGTTACCAGTTTGTTCAGTAGCTTGACACATACGTCGGCAGACTTGAGACGCAGAGCATAGTTGACCATGACGACAAGGTTCAAGACCGGTGAAGGGATTGGTAGGTTAGTCAGTCAGCAAGTCAGCCAGTTGACAGCAGCCTCTAGTGGGTTTACTTGAGAACTGTAGGCACGAATGCCACTCACGAGAGAAATTTGATATCCTAAAAAGTATACAAATTGGCCTCTGGTGGGCTCGTGAAAACAAAAACTGCAAAAATCGTAGCTCCTGGGCCGTATTTTGCTCTCTCCAGAAATGTATATAGGGGTACATAATCAGAATGAGCCGGGGTTGGGTTTGTTGGGTTTTGGAAAGTCTGAAGAATGGCATGCTGTAACCAATGATTGTTGGACTGGAATGTTGTATTGGACTTGATATTAGCTATACGATGGGCACATTTGGCAATGCTGCCTGTCCTTGGGGAACCAGTGAATTTCTGTTGTACAGTTTTAGAAGTACACATTTTTTGTCTTCAAATCAAAGTAAGAGTGCATTGCAATGTTCGCAGGATGTTCTCAGTTTACACTAATATGTGCGATATAGGCCTACTTTACAGTGGCCAAATCAAATTTGAGCCGTAAATCATAATTTGTCATGGATAGATGAATTCAAATAAATCTTTGCCCCTCTTGCTTGTTTTTCCTCCACAGAAGCATAAAGTGGACCTCTTTTACAAGCTTCGTCACGTGATGAACGAGTTGATTGATCTGAGGCGACAACTGCTTTCAGGCCACCTGACCCAAGATCAAGTCCGCGAAGTCAAACGACACATCACTGTACGACTGGACTGGGGCAATGAGTGAGTTGTTCTCTTTTACCTCTAAAGCAAATGCCCTGAACAAACTCAAACAAAAACTTTAAAGGTGTTAGCAATGTTAGTCCTTAAGGTAACTTTCACCTTAATTCTACACCAGGAAATGTGTTTAAGCTGTTGTTAAAAATTTCAGCTAGCATGCTAATATGCAATATTGTTGTTTATTTTGGGCAATGACACACAAAAAGATGCTGTTAATATTTTGTTAACAACGTTAGCCGTCATGTTAACTTCCAACATTGGCTTAAATCTCACAGAAGAATACCTTTAAGCTGTTGTTAGCAAATTGGGTCATACTTTTAGGAACCAGTTCTCACATTTAACGTACCATTAACAATTTTAACCTTATAAACTTGTGTCACACTTAATCATGCATAATTATTGTTATTAATAAACCTTTAACTATGATTTTAACATCAATAAACTGCACATAACCAGCAAAGAACCAGCAAGAAAATGCCTTAACAGCATTTAGTATCTTTTTACAGGAGGGAAAGATGGCTTCAAGTTATTACCTAAAGTTAGCTATCATGCTAATTTCCACCATTGCACTTACTGCCACACAATAACCAGTAAACTGACTTTAATGTGTTGCTAGTGATGTTAGCCACCCTGTTTATTTCTGCCACTGGCCCACATCTTCTGGAAGATTCACCAAAGGTGCATTTAAATTGTTGTTAACAAATTAGCCATCATGCTATCTTCCATCAGTGGTCTGAATCTTGTATAAAAACCATCAAAGATTCCTTTAAGGTGTTCTTAGCAGGTATTATTACTTCCACAAGAGTCCTAGATCTTGCTTAAAGAACCACAAAAGGTGTCTTTAACAAAGTTACCTATCTTGTTAGCTTCTACAATTAGTCTAACTCTCAAAGATCAACCACACAATATACCTTTAAGGTGTTGCTAAATGTGTTAGCTTTCATGTTAGCTTCCACCTTTCGAAATACACCCTATCAAACAAGTATTTGGGATTGATTTCTTGCAGACGCTAAATAACTCGTTGAGATTAATGCCCAGCGCTGGCATACTTCTCTCAATTGAAAGGTGTTTAAATAAGCTTCTGTGTGCCATGAGGATCTGCTGGTGTTTTTAATGGGATAGAGGCCAAGGCCTTCTGAGCTTGGAGTAAACAGAACTGAAACACTAGAGATGGATTGCTGCGTCGTTCTCATCACCCTAAATCGACTTGGCCCAGAAAGAAATGAGGAGAAAAAGAACATATGTAATTTGTTGCCTGGTTAATGCGAATTGCATTGAGATTTCAAATACTAACAGAAAGGCCACAACACAACAAAAAGGATGAGTTTGGCTTTTATTTGGAGTAAATTAAGTTTTCAATGCAATTTGTGTTTGTCCTTCAGATGCCACCCCCATTTTCTAACCTACACACTTGTGCCGTTCTTCCTTTTCAGCGTTTAAATATCTCAGTATTTACAGTTCTTGCATCATTGTTTCATTGTTTTCAGAGATTTTTGAACGTTTTATGGCCATTATCCATTCGATACTCAAATTGAACTTGAAAATGTACTGTAATTTCAGAATGAAAGATTGCTTTCACGGCAGTTATTTATCAGAGCAACGTTCCCAGATCTCCAAGCAAAGAGGCATTGGGTTTACATCTTAAAGCATTGAACGAAAGCCAAATAATTCAAACCAACAGTCTTTCAGAGGTCAGGTGATCTGAGTATCAGCATCAACGTTTCAGACCCGAGTTTACCACTCATCGCTCTTCTTCAAGGTCACCTGAACACTCACTTCTGCGATGAGGCACTTTGTGGTTCAGGGCTTTCAGCAGGACATCTTTGCCAGGTCTTCAGATCAGCAAACTGAGAGATAATTGAGTAAATGGGATGAAATGGATTTGAGACAAGAGCACTAACCGATGCATTCTATAAATACTTGAAGGATGAGTTGAAAAGCATCTGGAGTGTGTTTCAAACAATCTAATAATGTTTTTCATTATGCCTTACTCAGGTTAACAAATTTCTCTTGAAGAGGTCTTGTATTTATTGGCAAGTGGCACTGTTACTGTAATATACATTTGTTAAAGGGTCCCTGTTTTCTGTGTATTACTCTTCACATTGTTTGATATAGCTGTTTGTGAATGTAAAATTCTTCAATGTTTTGGAAGGATTCAGAATTGCTTAAACACGTCTTTTTATTTCCACTCTTTGTACCTGCATAAGTGTGAAAAAAAGGAGCATAATGCTATTCTGTGGTGAACAGTGAACTCCTGATCAACTGTCAGTGTTGACCCAGATGCTTGTGTGGTATTGGCATGTTTTCTGTGGACCCTGTTTTCTGTTCTGCAAATGCAAATCTACTTCCCAAAGGAAAACGGCTCTAACTTGAATTGACACTGTAAAATTTACTTAATATTCAGAAATTCAGCTTGACAATGACCTGACAACATGGCCATCTGACCAATCAGAGCCAAGTCAGACCATCTCGCCCATCATGACATACTCAGCCCGATCAAAGCCACACCCATCAGAGCCTTATAAGAGAAGAGTAGAGCCCTCTGTCTAATAAGAGCAAAGTAGAGAGTCACCTAACCAATTAGAGCAGAATATCAGTGTCTGACCAATCGGAGCAAAATAGGGTAATCTGACCAGTCTGAGCAGTGTAAAGCCATCTGCCCAATCAGAACAAAGTAGAACCATCTGATTAATCATAGCAGACTGGGCCATCTGACTATTCAGATCAAAGCAAGGACATCTGACCAATAAGACCAGAGTAGGACCATCTGACCAATAAGACCAGAGTAGGACCATCTGACCAATAAGAGCAGAGTAGGACCATCCTACCAACAGCCATATCACCCCTGCAGCCCAAGAGCGGTTACTCACTGAAGATAAGCAGGGCTGAGCCTGGTCAGTACCTGGATGGGAGACCACATGGGAAAACTAGGTTGCTGTCGGAAGTGGTGTTAGTGAGGCCAGCAGGGGGCACTCAACCTGCGGTCTATGTGAGTCCTAATGCCCCAGTAAAAGTGAAGGGGACACTATACTGTCAGTGGGCGCCGTCTTTCGGATGAGATGTTAAACCGAGGTCCTGACTCTGTGGTCATTTAAAATCCCATGGCACTTCTCGTAAAAGAGTAGGGGTGTAACCTCGGTGTCCTGGCCAAAGTCCCTCAATCGGCCCTTACGATCATGGCCTTCCAATCATCCCCATCCTCCAAATTGGCTCTATCACTGTCTCTCCACTACACCAATAGCTGGTGTGCGGTGAGCGCACTGGCGCCGTTGTCCTGTGGCTGCCGTCGCATCATCCAAGTGGATGCTGCACACTGGTGGTGGTGTGGAGAGAACCCCCTCATGATTGTAAAGCGCTTTGGGTGTATGGCCATACATATAAATACACATTACATTACATTACATTACCAATAAGAGCAGAGTGGGACCATTTGGCCAATAAAAGAAGTGTAGAGCCATCTGACCAGTATGAGCAGAGTGGGACCATCGGACCAATAAGAGCAGAGGAAGGGCATCTGACCAATTAAAGCATAGTAGGACCATCTGACCTACAAGAGCAGAGTAGGACCATCTGACCAATAAGAGCAGAGTGGGACCATCAGTCCAATAAGAGCAGAGTAGGGGCATCTGACCAATTAGAGGAGAGTAGGACCATCTGACCTTCAAGAGCAGAGTAGGGCCATCTGACCAATAAGAGCAGAGGGGTACTATCTGACCAATAAGAGCAGAGTAGGGACGTCAGACCAATCAGAGCAGAGTAGGACCATCTGACCAACAAGAGCAGAGTAGGGCCATCTGAGAATTCAAAGCAATGTTAAGTCATCTGACCAATCAGAGCAGAGTAGGGCCATCTGACCAATAAGAGCAGAGTGGGAACATCTGGCCAATAAGAGAAGAGTAGGGCCATCTGACCAGTATTAGCAGAGTGGGACCATCAAACCAATAAGAGCAGAGTAGGGGCATCTGACCAATTAGAGCAGAGTAGGACCATCTGACCTACAATAGCAGAGTAGGGCCATCTGACCAATAAGAGCAGAGGGGTACTATCTGACCAATAAGAGCAGAGTAGGGGCTTCTGACCAATAA
>CAIGQQ010004613.1:3287370-3306683 GCA_903798035.1 Danio albolineatus | reverse complement strand
CTTATTACCCGATATATATATATATATATATATATAGTGGCTGTATATGGCATGAACTATTGTTACGAATACAGTAGGAAATGCGTTTGTTATTACTTTAAATTAATTTGGCTTTAATGTATAACAAAATTTTAGGAAAAGATTTTAGATGTGTTAAGTTATGACTGCCAGGTTTTGTTTATTTCTATATTTGTCGATTTGTAAAGTAAAAAGAAAAGCTAACATATTTGTATTTTATTTGTTGGTTTAGTTTTGGCTTTTTTTTAACCTGACTTAAATGTTCACACATCAATTTATATTTGCATTTTATTTAACCATTAACAGGCTGTTAATTGTTTTCATCATTAAAATTTTAAGTGATCCTGTTAGGATTTGTTTTAAAATGTAAATTAAACAGATAATGACAAATTAATAATTTTTATAGTTGTTTTTTATATATATTTTAAGATATTTTTGGAATTGTTGATTTTTTTTAATTTTTTTTAATGTATTTATTCATCTATCTGTTTCTTTCTTATTTATTTATCTTTTTATTTATTTTTATTTATTTATCTGTTTGTTTGTTTGTTTGTTTGTTTGTTTGTTTGTTTGTTTGTTTATTCATTCATTCATTCATTTATTCAGTGTTACACATCGCATTTGCTGTTATTCTGTTATAAATCTCAGATTAAACCACCACCTTCTTAAAGATCGAGACATAGTATCTCACAAGCTTTACGTTTAATTTGCTTAAAAACACACAAAAAACACTTTGTCATATAGACTGCTACTCTCTGATGATGAGCAAATGTAAAACATAAATCTTTCTTATTGAGATCAACATCACTGTGTGCTTGAGCAACACACTTGCACGGAATGTCCTGTGTGTAACATGCAGTATTAATAAAGCACAGTAACCTTGCTTAATTAGTGCGCTCCAAATGAATACCGCAGACGTATTTCACAAAAGAACAAAGTATATATTAATCTAAGTTAGTCAGGGACTGGATTCTCACAGAAGCGTGTTGTACATGGCTGTACAATCTGCCGTGCTCACAGTGCCGCAAGGCGCTGTTTTAGATTAATGAGTCCCGCCAGGCACGCGTTTAGCCTCCCTCATGGTGAAAGTGAGAACAGAAGGAAAGATATTTGTTTTCCGACATTTCTCCATTCGGCCTGAAATCCTCCACTGGCTTTGCAAATGGAGCTCTACTTCACTCTCTCGTTGTCAAGCACTATATCAAGGAAATCCTGCCTTTTATCATTAGATAGAGTGCATGTCGCTTTGATGATTCCTTCCGCTAGTCCCTCTTGTGAAGGTAATTATTAGTGGTGTTTACTAAGGGAAGCATCAATATCACTGCACCCTATAGCAGCCGCTCCACTCAGAACACTTGACTGAAACCTTTCAGTGCCCCACCAAACATGTTTAATGCCATAGCAACAACTTGCAGTGCCCTAGCAACTACTTATATCACTAGACTAGACTACCACCTACATGAATGTAACAGGTGCCAGCTAGTAAGATCATGCCTGAGTGTCTTTGGTCCTCAAGAGGCCCTTTAGCAACTGAAATTGGAGGCATTTAGCTTTGTTAGCCTCTGGTGTGTGTTTTTTAGCTTCTTTGTTAGAGCAAGTGCCTACTATCCCAGAAATGCTGGTTCAAATCCTGTGAGAGCAAGGTGAGTGAGGGTAAATTGGTGCCGTGACCCGGAGGGGATGGAGAATTGGGGGCAGATGGGGTTTGACAGAAACTACAAGGCTACAATTTGCTGTATTGTTATTAGTACACATTTGAACCATCTTAAGGTTCCATAGGAGCCATCGAAAAAAAATATTTTAAACGGATAGCTCATTCAAAAATTTTTAATTTACCATTAATGACTCTGGTTGGCTGATGCTATCAGGCTACAGTATTCAGTATTGTTATTGGTCCCCAAAAGGATGGTTCATCCAAAAATGAAAATTTACAGTTCATTTATGGTTAATTTACTCACCCTCAGGTGTCTAGTTTGTGTTTTTAAGCTTGTTTGTTAGTGCAAATGCCTACTATCCTGGAAACACTCGTTCGAATACCTATGAGAGCAGGGTGAATAAAACTGGTAGGGTAAATTGGTGCCGTGGCCCAGAAGTGAGGGAGGTCTGGGGGGGCTGAATGATACTACCAGGCTAGAGTCTTTAGCATTGTTATTAGTCCCCATTTGAACCATCTTAAGGTTCCATAGTAGCCATCGCAAACATCTGGATAATTTAAATGAATAGCTCATCCAAAAATTTAAAATGTACAGTTAATAACTCACCCTCAGTCCTCTGGTTTGTCTGGTTGGCGGATGCTATCAGGCTACAGTATTCAGTGTTGTTATTGGTCCCCAAAAGGATGGTTCATCCAAAAATAAAACTTTACAGTTAATTTATGCTTAATTTACTCTGTTTTAAAGCTTGTTATAAAACTTGTTTTAAAGCTTGTTAATTTACAAGTTTTTAAGCTTGTTTGTTAGTGCACATGCCTACTATCCTGGAAACACTGGTTCGAATACCTATGAGAGCAGAGTCAATAAAACTGGAAGGGTAAATTGGTGCCGTGACCCAGATGAGAGGTAGGTCTAGGGGGGAAAATGACTATACCAGGTGTGGGAAAATGAATTTAAATAATCTAGTTCCAAATTAGCAATAATCTATATATAACTGAAAAGTTATATTCTTTGGTTTTGTAATTCGCTCATTTAATTCAAAACTCTAACTAGTGTGTGACAGACCTTAAAATCTCTTGCTTCCTGAGCACTGGCTGTGTCAAAGTTATGCAAGTACTTAATTTGCATGCTTTGTGTTCATGCTAAAATGCATCATGAATGAGTACTAATATGCTGATGAGGGGCTGGGGGAGAAAGGCAGTTTACCCTGCTGACAAAATTTTTTTATTTGCATGCTTTGTTTAGGGTTGTCCCCACCTCTAAGTATAAAAACTTAGTGCCTGCTGCACTAAGACAGAGTTCTTCCGATGACCCCACAGCAACACAGAGTTCTTATTAAAGAATTCTGCTTTGAATATACCTGAATGTTCTCCCTGGTTTTTGGCTTATCTTAGAAATTCACAACACAGGCTAGAGTTTTTCAACTCTCACCTTCGGAAGAGCTTTGACCAGATCCCGAGGGAGGCTGGAGACATGGAGACTGAGTGGTCCATGTTCTCTGACTCCATTGTTAACGCGGCCGTGAGGAGCTGTGGCCGTAAGGTCTGTGGTGCCTGTCGGGGCGGCAATCCACGAACCCAGTGGTGGACACCGGAAGTAAGGGAGGCCGTCAAGCTGAAGAAGGAGTCTTACAGGTCTTGGTTGGCTTGCAGGACTCCCGAGGCAGCAGATGGATATCGGCAGGCCAAGCGTGCTGCAGCCCGGGCGGTTGCGGAAGCAAAAACTCGGGCCTGGGAAGAGTTCGGGGAGACCATGGAGGAAGACGGTCGGCCCCAAAGAGATTCTGGCAAACCGTCCGACGCCTCAGGAGGGGAAAGCAGCTCCACATTGACACTGTTTTCAGTGGAAGTAGGGAGCTGTTGACCTCGACTAGGGATGTGGTCGGACGGTGGAAGGAATACTTTGAGGATCTCCTCAACCCCACCGACATGTCTTTCATTGAGGAAGCAGAGATTGGGGATGCAGGGGTGGACTCACCCATCACCCAAGCTGAGGTCACTGAGGTAGTTTGCAAGCTCCGCAGTGGCAAAGCAGCAGGGGTGGATGAGATTCACCCTGTGTATCTTAGGTCTCTGGATGTTGTAGGGCTGTCTTGGCTGACACGTCTCTACAATATCGCATGGCGGTCGGGGACAGTACCTCTGGACTGGGCAACTGGGGTGGTGGTTCCCATTTTTAAAAAGGGGGACCGGAGGGTGTGCTCCAACTATAGGGAGATCACACTCCTCAGCCTCCCTGGGAAAGTCTATGCCAGGGTACTGGAGAGGAGGATCCGTCCGATGGTTGAACCTAGGATTCAGGAGGAACAATGCGGTTTTCGTCCAGGCCGTGGTACACTGGACCAGCTCTATACCCTCACCAGGGTGCTCGAGGGTTCGTGGGAGTATGCCCAACCAGTCCACATGTGTTTTGTGGACTTGGAGAAGGCATTCGACCGTGTCCCTCGTGGCATTCTGTGGGGGGTGCTCTGGGAGTATGGGGTCAGAGGCGCTCTGTTAAGGGCCGTCTCGTCCCTGTATGAACAAAGTAGGAGTCTGGTTCGCATTGCCGGCAATAAGTCAGACTTGTTTCCAGTGCATGTTGGACTCCGGCAGGGCTGCCCCTTGTCACCAATTCTGTTCATAATTTTTATGGACAGAATTTCAAGGCGCAGCCTTGGGCTGGAGGGGGTCCGGTTCGGGGACCACAGGATTTCATCTCTGTTATTCGCAGACGATGTTGTTCTGTTGGCTTCATCGAACATGGACCTTCAGCATGCACTGGGGCGGTTTGCTGCCGAGTGTGACGCGGCTGGGATGAGAATCAGCACCTCCAAGTCCGAGGCCATGGTGCTCCACCGGAAAAAGGTGGCCTGCCATCTCCAGGTTGGAGGAAAGTCCTTACCCCAGGTGGAGGAGTTTAAGTATCTTGGGGTTTTGTTCACGAGTGAGGGAAGGATGGATCGTGAGATTGACAGGCGGATTGGTGCAGCGGCAGCAGTAATGCGGTCGATGTACCGGTCCGTTGTGGTGAAGAGGGAGCTGAGCCGAAAGGCAAAGCTTTCGATTTACCAGTCAATCTACGTTCCTACTCTCACCTATGGTCATGAGCTCTGGGTCATGACCGAAAGAACAAGATCTCGGATACAAGCGGCCAAAATGAGTTTCCTTCGCAGGGTGGCAGGGCGCACCCTTAGGGATAGGGTGAGGAGCTCGGTCACCCGGGAGGAGCTCGGAGTAGAGCCGCTGCTCCTCCACATCGAGAGAAGTCAGCTGAGGTGGCTCGGGCATCTGTTTCGGATGCCTCCTGGACGCCTACCTAGGGAGGTGTTCCAGGCATGTCCCACCGGGAGGAGGCCTCGGGGAAGACCCAGGACACGCTGGAGGGACTATGTCTCTCGGCTGGCCTGGGAACGCCTCGGGATCCCCCCGGAGGAGCTGGAGGAAGTGTCTGGGGAGAGGGAAGTCTGGGGTTCTCTTCTAAGACTGCTGCCCCCGCGACCCGGCCCCGGAAAAGCGGAAGAAAAATGAATGAATGAATGAATGAATGAAAACGAATAGGTACCAAACCACAAGACATTTTTCAATACTCGATAGTCTGTCAATTTGGTCAATGCCTAAAAAATATCAAACTCCATACCCACCCCTCCTTAAACCGGAACACCCAAACTACACAAAGTCAGAACAACATAGCCACCAAAGAGCAACATGACTCCACCAGGAACACTTAAAAAGCCTTAGCATTTAACCAAAACGACGTAGCAACCGTCCAGCCATAAAAAACACCTTAGCAACCACATAGCAATGCGACTCCAACAGACCACCATAGCTTTTGTGCGTGTAAGATTCGAACGGGAAGGCACAATCTATTTTACATTAGCGCATTTTTGCTTGCCCCTGATCCAACCATGCATTCGCCGACAGGGGTTTGTGTCGAATGCTGGGTAATTTATTCTAAATGGCTTCAAAAGCACTGGAGAGAAAGATGCAAGCTAAGAAACACAGACTCATAATTCACCCAGGCTCCCGGGCAAGATGTGTGTGTGTGTGTGTGTGTGTGTGTGTTTCAGCATGTGATTATGAGCATGTGTTTTCTGCTTATGCTGACGATGCCTCTGTGAATATGATTAATCTAGATGTAGAGATCTCACGAGATAATCATCTGAACATCTATACAGTTTTGTGAAATAAATAGATAAATAAGTGTTCAAACCCTAGAGCATATGTTGTATTTACTCAATTAAAAGATCAAACATGCCATTGTGTTCCCTTTGAGATCTGAAATTGTTTTAGTGTGGTATTGTTTCATGTTTGAAAAGCTTCCAGTGCAAGCAAGTATAGCATACACAGTCAGCACGTAATATATTTGGGTTTGAGAAACGTCCATTATAATGGACAGGATGTTTCTGGTACAGCAGGTACAGCCAAGACAATGTGTCTGAAACTCTTTGTACAGTATATACCCACTGACTGGATTTAAGTCTGAATCGCAACCCGTATGTGACCACAGTGTTTGTCTCTTTCCTTCTCTCGCTTGACAGCACCTATCCAGCAGACACAGCGTCCAGCAAAGCACATCCCAGGTATGTTTGTCATGCTCAGCACTATCTGAGGACTTGTCAGAATTGCTTAGGGTTGTTAACATGTGCAGAACGCTTTTGTAGGTCATGGATCACCACAGGCTGAAATAAGACAGTTGATCTAAACACCTTGTTTATTCAATTTTGGGGATGCTAATAGGCCTTTTGTAGCCCTGTATGAAGCACTTACTCAAATATAGGTCAGTAAAGCATGCAACACTCTGCTCTCGGATACAAAAATAAACAAATACATACAAATAAATATAAATGTTCAAATATATGTTATGTCATAAACATGAATATTGAAAATAAAATACATACAATGGGAGAAATGAGTATTGTGTCACCATTTTTCTTAGCAAACATATTTCTAAAGGCTTCGTTGGCTTGAGAATTTCCCCGGACAACCGAAGAAATCCATATATGTAAAGAAAACACAACTAATTAGTTTATAATATGTACCAAAATGAAATGATGCATAGAAAAAGTATTGAACACACGAAAAAAGGGAGGTGTATAGAGGCAGTGAAAGGCCAGACAGCAGCTGAAATCTCTCAGCAGCTCTTCAGAAACCCTCTGCCCTTCGTCATTGTGAATTAATATTATCTACTTCAGTCCAACATCTACATTAGCAGTTGATGAAGATGAAGATAATAAAGAAAAACTCCACAATGATGTTATAAAGACTTTCAGAAAAAGTAAAAAAAAAATTGTGTGAGAATAGTAGAGAATAACGTCTAATTTACTGTCCTGACCCATAGACCAGAGAGGACTATGCAGAAGACATCGGTGAGCAAATCAAGGCAAAAGTTCTGTTATAAGAGAGATTTTGTTTTTTACTGTAATAAGTTCATTCTAAAATGTTTTTAAAAATACTGTATTAGTTCATATAAAGCAATGTTTTCTAGTCTTTTTAAAAAAATATATACTATTAAATAAATTAGAAAATAATCCATGGCAACTATATTTCTATTCAAAATCTAGTTTGGATTTTGGCCCTTCTTAAAAAAAGTTTGGGCACCCTTGCCATAGACGCTGCATTAGAAATGGCTCGCACAAGCGGTAATTTTTTTTTTTTTTTTTTTTTTTGTAATTTGAAGCAAAATTACATTCATAAATGCATATAAATGATCATACATTTTTTTTTAAACACACTAAATATTACAAAACTTTCAAGGATTTATGATGCTGCTGACTGTTAAATGTGTCATAACAAGCTTGTGAAAAGGGTCCATGGGGAGTAAAAATCCCAAATCTGATTCTGTAAGTTAACCTGTAAATTTAATAATAAACAAACAAACAGAAAAGATATCAGCATCAGCTCAACCAAAAGGAGTTTGAAAATATCTGCAAAAATCCACTATTGTACACCTTACTACATTTTAACAGGGTCAAAATGAAAAACAAAGCTCTTAATGAGTAATTAAGTTGATTTTTTTATAACCCATTTTGTTGATCTTCTGAAATAACTACCTGTTTAAATAACTATATTGTGAAATGTACAGTTGGCGTCAGAATTATTAGCCCTCCTTTGGATTTTTTTTCTTTTTAAATATTTCTCAAATGATGTTTAACAGAGCAAGGAAATGTTTACAGTATGTCTGATAATATTTTTTTCTTCTGGAGAAAGTCTTATTTGTTTTATTTCGGCTAGAATAAAAGCAGCTTTTAATTTGTTAAAGACGATTTTAGGGTCAACATTATTAGCCCCTTAAAGCTAATTTTTATTTTCGATAGTCTACAGAACAAACCATCATTATACAATAACTTGCCTAATTACCCTAACCTGCCTAATTAACCTAATTAACCTAGTTAAGCCTTTAAATGTCACTTTAAGCTGTATAGAAGTGTCTAGAAAAATATCTAATCAGATATTATTTACTGTCATCATGGCAAAGATAAAATAAATCAGTGATTAGAAATGAGTTATTAAAACTGTCATGTTTAGAAATGTGTTGAAGAAATCGCTCTGTAAAAAGAAAAATAAACAGAATAAATCAATTGAATAAATATTCAACTGTATATTTATACCTTGAAATAAAATGAATCACACAACAAAATAAATGTACGTCATACCATTCGCCCTTATTAGCAACATGCTAACCCACTGGGCTAAATCATGCTAGAAACCTCTTAGCTATATGTTAAAACGTTTAATCAGGATTTTAATTGTTAGAAATATGCTAAAACATATTACTTTTTAGTTGTCATGTTAGCAACATGCAAAATAGTGTTAAGTGTTATAAATGTGATAAAACATGTTAGCATTGTGCTGTGTTTTGCTAGAAACATGCTAGCAACGCAATATAAAACCGTTGACTACTAATGATAACACTAATAATAAAATAAAAAATAAAAAATAATAATAATAATATATCACAGCTCTAATGCAATATTTAACAATTCCATGTCACATGTACTGTAGGCTACTGATAAAACTGTAAAAAAACATGTAACAATATGCTAATGCTAATGTATCATTGCTTGTCATTGACATTATTCAGTCATTCTGTGGTATGTCAGTGTAGCGGAGGCCAGCTAGTGAAGTGCTGTGCAGGTAAACCTCACACCTCTGACCTCTAAAAAGATGCTCTAGAGACAGACACTAGAGGACAAGGTCTTAAGCATCCTTGTTAGAGCAACCGACTTTCATACAAAGAGCTGCCGGTTCAATCCTTGCTCAGAGCGGGTTGGGGGGTGTAGAACCAGCGGGATTACATCAGTCATTTTAGAAACAAACAACAGATGTGATATATAAGTAATAAAACATATTAGATGTGAGTTAAAACATGCTAGCAACATGCTAAATCTTTTTAAAACTTGTTAGGAGAGATATCATGCTAGATGTAAGCAACATAACATAGCAAGTAACAAAGTACATGCTATCTAATACATCTAATGCACAACAACTATAGCACTTATAAAAAGACACGAGGTAAAGCTGATGTTCACTGTGTGTTTTAAGGATGGTGGAAGACAAAGACATGGGGAAACGTGTCGAATGCCTGTGCCGCATCATCTCTTTGTCAACCTGAAGAGCTTCACGTACAACACCATCGGCGAGGACACGGACATCTTCTTTTCTCTGTATGACCTCAGAGAGGGCAAGCAAATCAGGTAGGAATTGTCATTTAAAAAGGCTGTGTATGCGTTCAGTGGTTACAGCCAACTTTTTTTACACAATGGCAACGCGTTTATAGGTAATTATTCTCACAGAACAGTGAAAAACAGTACAAGAGGTCCCATCAAGAATAAAGTGAAGCGTCATTTTAAAAACATCAAGGTCTGGCAAATGAAAGCTTGCGCAAACACCGCCTACATGAACACAGAACACAGTTTTTTTCTTCTTCTTCTTTACTTGTTTAAAATGGCACACAGAACTTTCTCTGAAACAGCTGAAGGATGAGATGAGGACAAGAGACCTTGATGAAGTATGCATGTACAGATCTCTTGGCTTGAGCTATGCTATTAAGAAATCGCAAGTAAGAGCAGAATTTTTGTCTGTAGAGGACTCCCTAAATGTAAATCTATTAACTGAATGTGTCACATGCTAACAAAATGATAGAACATGGCGTTAAATCCGAAGACTAATGTGTTAAAACATATTAGCAGTGCATAAATCATGCATAAACATTCTGGTAATTCAATAAAATACAGTGCACTAATGCTAGCACCCATGCTAGCTATGTTCTAAATCATGCGAGCATATGTTAACAACATGCTAAAGCATGCTAGCATTGTGCTAAATCTTTTCACTTTGTTTACAAAGTATCATAAAACATGCAGGAGGCATTTTGTGGGAAAAGTTGCTCTCACTGGCATGCTTTAAGTGGGTTATTTTTGTTTACCGACCTCAAGTCAATTGCTATTCAGACAGTTGAACGGAACTTGACTTCTCCCAAAAAATGAAGTGTTAGAAAGAGGAAGAGAAATTGCTTTCCAGTTGTTCAGCTTGAAACACTCTTGAGGGAGTCCAGTTCCAGTGACCATAATAGACTCAACTGAGGCCCCATTTACACTAGTGCGTTTTCGTTTTAAACGCATAAGTTTTGCTACGGTTACGCCATCCATCCACACTACACCGGAGTTTTTGAGGTGTGAAAATGGAGCGTTTTGAAAACGCTGGAGAGGCTGTTTTCATTTTAAAACACTGCTGCTGTGTCTCAATGTGGATGGAGGGAAACGGATACCTTTGAAAACAGAGGCGTAGCCGCTGAGATTCGCTACGTTATTGGGGCTTTGGGTCATTGCGTATTCTTCCCTTATTCGTCAAGCGCACATGGCTATAACATCACGGGCAGACGGCAGACCAGCCTTCTCTGTAAACACTGTATTTTCGATAGCCATGGATGTTTTATATTTATTTGTTACTTTAAGTAACGACTCGACCTCGTCGTCTGTCCTCAAAAAGACCTCTCTTGCTTTCTTTACCATCGCGTTCATCGTTCAACCAGCGTTTGTTGACTAACAATAACCAAATGCCGAGCGAGACACATGCTTCCTGTTTATACTTGAACGCGCATGCCCAGAGTGCGCGAATGGTCACGTGATATACGTTTCTGGTGGAGGGAGATCTGTTGAGATACGCTAGTGTGGACGCGGATCGTTTTCATGCTAAAACGCCGTTTTTAAACTAAAACTCACTAGTGTAAACGGGGCCTGAGACTCAGAGATGAGGAGATTCTTCCTCCCATTACACAACGGAAGCTTGTTTTGTTTTTCTCTGCAGTTCGTTATGCTAATCTTAAGAGAAGTAAGGCCACTGGCAGATTTCTCCAAAGGGAGTGTTTAAAAAGTAATTCATACACCTCATTAATTAAATTAGAGAAGCGTTTGTAGGACACTAAGAGACGATCACTAAATGTTTCTGTTTGAAGCAGCGGTTCAGTAAGTTTATGTGTTAGCCTTTCATCATTTTGAATGCCAAAAAAATGCAGCCATAATGCTAATTAAGATGGTCAGGCCCCTTAAACCGCCCCATGTTATTATTTCCAATTGAGAAAGCCAAAACACCCAAGTTCTGTTTAAGCCTTTTAAATTATTTATATTATTATGAGACAAAATTATGCTAAGTTATGTTAGAATCATGCTAGCAACCCAGTGAAGCTTCTTATTGTTGTTAATCAGTGTTAGTAACATGCTAAACATGCTAGAAATTTACAAATAGTTTGAAAACATTTAAGGCTATATGATAGTACATGCTAGGAATGTGCTTACTCTGCTAGCATTAGCCTTTGCTAAATGATGCTAAATTAGTGAACCTATGTGATGTTACATTCTAGTTGTAAGTTACTGTAAAATACTAGAATCATACTGGCAACATTTTAACATGTTAAAACATGTTTTTCTGGACACATTTTAGCAATATTCAAAACATGTCAACAGTGTGCTATATCATTCTAGAAGCATGCTAGCAACCTAACTCATGACAGTGTGTTAGCATGCATTAAAACATACTTTGCAGTGTGTTGCAAATTAAGGAGTAAGTTGTTGACCAATCAAGGAACATGATAAAACATGCTAGCAGTGTGTAAAATCTATATTTATTTGATATTACATGTTAGCACCATGAAGTCACAATACAAATATGGTAGCAATGGATTAAATAACGATTTTAAATAATGTTAAACAACGTGTTAAACATGCTGTGAATGTGATTCCTGTCAGCTAAAACATGCTATCAGTGTGCTAAATCTTGGTAGAAACATGCTACTTGTGCGAAATCACAGTGAAAAATGTTAGTAACTTAAAAAATTGTAGCTACATGATGCTACATCATGTTAGACAACATATTTCAGCATGATAACAGTCACTAGTAGTGTTACAATAGAAATATGCTAACAGTGTGCTAAATTATGCTAAAAACATAGTACTTGTGTGATATTACCCAGCAGGCACACAACATCATAAGATGTTAATATAAGGTTAGATTTAGGTCATGACGCCAGGTGACCAAAATTCAATGTCTAGCCGGCGTCCGAGGATAACATTATTTTGACTTCCAATAACGACGTCAAATTACGTTGTTATGTGGTTGATTTTAAGTTGTGTTGGAAAGTGACCATAATCCAACATCTGATAGATGTCATAGTGGTAACATCCACACAACGTCAAGGTGTAACATGATTAGACTTTAAGATTTGTTTGATTTTTAGGTTGGACATCGACGTCTGCCTGACCTTGTACGTTGTGGTACAATGTCAACATGACATTATGTTGACATCCTGTGCCTGCTACGGTGGCCGGGAAGTGCAAAACAACATTGCAAAGTGTGAAACACTTTTACGAAGCTCGAGACAAATTTACTTTTTGGAAAACATTTTTACCTATCATAAGACACAATTACAGAGGTAAAACGATTTTACACCCCTCGACCGCAGTCTATGTTCCGTCACCATAAACTTTATTTACGCCATTTACTCCACAACACGAATTTACCGCATTCACCGCCAGCGACGACAACAATGCCTTCACCGCGTCACTTCCGGTGTTTGGTACATCATACTAATGATCATCATACTAACATCAAAGTTTGTCTACAAACTTTGCTAACTAGTTCACCCATGCTGTTTTTGGGTAGTTTCACTTTGGAATCACCTGAGCATGTCATGCTTTGACACAGACTGGCTGTGGCTGTGTTTGTGTGCTAGCATGATTTTTTGCCTTGATCTGCAGCTAGTTTGGCTGCTCGTGTTTGTCCTGGGGGAGGTTTTCTCATGAGAGACCCCATGCTGATAAATCTCACCACGAAACAGAGCGATTTCTCTACCTCTCTCTACCTTCTCTACCTCACGCTTTTATTCTCTGTGTTCTCATTTCACATTCCCTCTAAGAGCTCTTGGCCGAGTCTAGTCGGCATTTTTCTGTGTGTGTTAAGCTTTGCGTTTTATCTTTTTCCCCCTCTGCAGTTCTTTATAATGGGAAGCATACATTGCTAACAAAATCCACAGATCATCTCAATGCTTTTTGTAAAGTTAAGCTGTTTCTTTTAACCCCAAGATGATGAAAGTCCATACTTGATGCATTACTTAGTTGGCTTTAAAACAAAACAAAACAAGAATTAATTTGCAAGTCTTTTTTCGTGTTAAAGACAACTGATTAGGAAGATATTTTTGCAGTTTCTCTCTTTATACCTGAAGGGATTTGACTTGATGTTTTAATTGATGCAAACTCATCCCTGTAATTAACGGAATGATTAACATTATTACCGATTACATGTGTCAAGAGCTACATTGTGATTTCAAGTCTTGCAAATACACCAAAATGCATCATATTATATAAATGGCATCAGTAGCCGATGAAGGCTGGCCAAATGATTATTCACCCGGCGCCCACAGATCCGTGTCTCTCTCTCTGTCGTCCCACTCCCCGTGCGTCTGTCAGGCTGTAGCGGTGCCTCTGCCTCCCTCTCAAAAGCTGTCTGACCCTCAGCGGGACACAGGTTCCTTCAAAACCAGATCAGTCCTGCTCAAGTCTGAAATCAGATGGGTTTGGGTTTTTGTAATTCTGATTTATTGGATTGGTTGGTCTAGACAAGTTGCTCTTGGAGGGCCGATGTCCTGCAGAGTTTAGTTCCAACCACAGTTAAGCCACCTTTCCACTGCACACGACAAACGACAAGCGACAGACCGGAAGTCATTCATTTCCAATGGAGAGTAGTCCGGGAGCTGTGTGGAGTTCCGATCATCTCCGTATGCGGGAAATTTGGATCCGATTTGAGCAGACCGTATGGGACCGGCCGACCGGAAGTGATGTATTTCAGTGTTGTCCAAGCAGGTCGGTGCGCGCGAGATGAGAAATAGGGTTTTTTCGTTATTATTATTATTTTTAATCAGAAAAAGTCTGTATTAAAAAAACATTTCTATTTATAAATGAGTAATAAAAATATTATTATAGACATTTTAGCGGCCTATGAGTTTCAGTATTTATTTATTCATTCATTCATTCAACCTTGGTGAACACACGGAGAATAAAGGCTCTTGCACTCCTATTTCGGACAGTGCGAGAATCCTTTATTTTGGACACTGCGAGAATCAGCGTCTCCTCCATGGTGCCCGACAACACCGAAAATACTGTGCGACTGCCTCAAGGGGGCGTATTCCGACAGTCGTGTCCAAATGTCGTGTGCAGTGGAAAGGCGGCTTTAGACAAACCTGAACCAGCTAATCAAGATGTTTCTTGGTATATATCTAGCAACTTCCAGGTAGGTGTGATAAAGCAAGTTGAAACTATGCAGGACACAAGCCCTCCAGGACCAAGTCTGAGTACCGCTGGTATAAGTGTACATGAGCATCGGGTCATTCTTATGTTTACACCTTGTGCCATTATGTCCTTTTGGTTGTGTATTTTTGGATGGATTAGATGTTCCTTGTCTGTGTTGTATTCATATTTCATCAAGTTGTGATCCATTGTTGAGACATTGATGTGATCCATTGTTCAAATATGGCCATATTGTCATAGTCTGGATTCACTTGTTTGGTGCGCACCATGGTTCACATTGCTGCATTCATAATTATTCAAGTGAACCACAATAACTTAGCAATCGCACCAGTTTCTTAGTTGCAGGATCTTCTTAGTCAACCTTAGTTGCAAGAACTTTCAGATGATTGAAGTTTTGTGAAACTGCATTTCCAATCCACTTTATTACCAGATATTAACAAACCACATATTTCAGCAGATACTGTCGAAAATGTAAAATCATACTGTAGCCTTTAGGGTTTCACACTTGTTTTTTGGTGCTCTGACTGGTTTGAGTCTCAGCACTCTTTTTTTTTTTTTTTTTTCGATCTGTCTGCCACTTGTTCCTCCAGTCACACTCATGCATCATGACAAACATACTGTATTCAGAGGCACTCACACATTGCTGACAAATCCAACTGGAAGCATCTGCACCACCGGCTGGAGTCTGACGGAGAGAGAGACAAGCTCAACAGCACTGGTAATGGTGTATGCACCAATGTTTTGAGTTGCACAACATAGCAAGGGGGAAAAATATGCTAAATAACTTATAACAATGAATGGATGAATCTTAAGGATTAAATACAACCAGAAAAATAATTAATAGAATTACAAACATATTATGAAACTACCATGTAACTGTGGAACAAATTAGTGGTGTGCCTGGGGAAAGGACAAAAACTGTTGATGGGCAGAAGACCATTGATTTAGGATACCAGTTTGGCAGGACCCAGTTGGGCACCCAGAGTACAACTAGGAATGAAGGCCATATTGGTGTCAGTGGAGTGGGAGCTATGGTGGGAACTTGTTTGGCAAACCCAGGAGAATTACAGATAAAACTGACAGAGGTGGAGACCCAGGTGGAGCTGAGGAGACCTAGAGTGTCACCAGAGACCTGCAAGGTTAAGCCTCTGGCTCATAGCCCAGAAGAGGAGATGGGGACTGGGGTGACAACTGATGATTGAAGGGGGAAGGCAGTAATCTATAGAATCAAAGGTCTGTAGGGGGTCAGCCAGAAGAGTGAAACACTGCTATGAAAGAAGGTCAGTGACTGACCAAGGTTGTGCTGGAGAAACAAAGGTCTTAGGACTGATGGGCCTTATTAAATCTGAGCAAGCATAGATCCAAGGAGCAACATCAACATTAAATGGCTGAATTAAAGCCCAGGTTGGAAATGAGAGTTTGGCAGACTGTGTCAAGTCTAGGGAAGACTATTGTGGAATGAGTTTAATGACTGATCAAAATGGACTGATCACGATGGTGGAGTCTATAGACTGACAGAGCCTGTTGAAAGCAACTGTGGAGCCAGGGAGGGTCAAGTTCAAGGCTGAAGTCCAGGTCTAAGGTTGAACCAAGAGATCCACTTACCAGGGTGGAGCTGGAGACTAAAGGAGAACCTGGTAGAAAAGTAGTTATTTAGAGGCCTGGGCAGGAGCATGGGGCTTATGAATACCTGGAAAATTCTTATTCATGACCAGCAAAGGCAACTTGGGAATTCCTGACAAAGGAGACTTGAAACTGGCAGCTGTAGGATACTTAAAACTAGTGAATGAAGAATAGTTGGAATTGGACCACCAAGTTGACCTGGGATTGGTCAATGAAGAAGACATGAAGGCTTTGTCATGGTCTTTATCCTTCTCCTTAGAGCACCTGCCCCCCAAGCCAGAATCACAAACACTTGCCCTGTTTAAAGTGGGTGTTGTTGGACCAGAGTGTTTACATTGGATCCATGACCCAAATGGGAGTAAGGTAATGGGTAAGTAAGCATAACAGAGACCAACCTGTGAGATCTCTGCAGGTAAACCTCACTCCCCTGAAATCAAGAGCTCTAGCTATAGACTCTGGAGGCTGCAAACCTTACTCTCCTCATCAGAGCAACAGGCCAGTGGTTATGCACTTGGAACTGGAAAAACAGTGGCCAAAGAGGGAGACTTGGAACTGACCTATGGAGGATGATGGAACTATGGAAATCTGTGTATGCAAACTAGTGGCAGACAAAATAGAACAAAAAAGAAATAGTTGAAATGGAAATAAAGGCAACACTAGAACCAAAGTCTCTTTAAGGCAAGTCATTTCACTGTGTGGCCGTCTTTGAAACACCTCTCATTTAGTATGCTCAGGCATTCTGTCTAAATGGGAAAACATCAAAATCTCCAAAACGTTTAGCCAAACTTACTATTATATTACATATCTGGAACCACCAATAAAATTAAACTTCAGCTATCTCATAGGTTTAGTTTCTAAACATTCGAATCAAACAAAATCTGTATATTTTCAGGTCGCCTGAGCTAATACGCATGCACACTCGAAAAGAACGAGATCACGGCACCAACCTCATTTATGGCCGTTCTACCCATTATCAAACTCTGTATAATGATCGTCTGATCACGCTGCTCCTCCAAAGTAGTTCACAGTTTGGTCTTGATGGCGAATCTCCTCCAGATTGTTTGTGGCTTTTCGAGTAGTTGGTGTCATGTGATGTGCATTTGACAGGATGGACTGTACCTTGCATTCATTTCAGACAGATTACAAATCCAAAAATCTTTTGTTTTCAAGTGCACTTGGTTCATTTAAAAGTGGAGATTTTGTCTGTCTCGTTGCATCTTCCGAGTTGCGCAATAGCGGCTATGGGAGGCAAAAAGGGCCAAAAAGGTCATGCGCAGAGTGGTCGGGCACCCGGAGGAGACTATGTGTTTTATGTGGGGGATGAAGAGACTGTGGGGGAAAGATGAAAAGGAGTTTTTAAATACTTGAAGAATGCAAATTAATTCTTATTGTGTTCAGTGTATAGTAATACAAATGAAGTGTATGAAATTGTGAGATACTTATCAGAATGATTTATGTTTTAAATGTTGATGTCCATACTTACCTTATACTTACCTTCGACATGGTTTAAGCCATAGTGGGCGGAGTCACTCGCTATATATAGAGTGACTCGCGGTCAGTTCCGGGTGGGAGTCGTAGGAGTTTAGAGGTGTGAGGTGAACGGTTGGTTGGAAATTATTGATTCTGGAAAGCTTTCTGTTTTGTTGTTTGTTTATTTTTGTATATATTTTGATTACTTTATTTTTGGGATTTTTGGATTGGACACTTTTTTTTTGCACTGTAAATAAACACACTTTTGCACCATAGTGCTACGTCAGCTTAGCCATAATTTATTTTTGCTTTGTTTCACACGTACCCTTAACAAAACCTCTGTGTGACACAAGTATTCGCTAGGATTTCAGTGTGTTTGTTGACCACCCAACTGTGGTAAAAGCACACATCTGCTCCGATATTCTCCCCCAGAGAAATGTAAGTCCATAGCGATTGATGATTGGCTCTTTTACAAGTAGGTGTGGCTTCATTCGCCATACTGACCATTACACTTGCCCCCATTCAAAACAATACGAGTGACATGTCTTGTGTATTCAACTGTATGGTCTTTGCTAGAACTTCAGACAGACATAGACATGACAATGATTGGTGTTGTATGAATCACCCGTTCTCTCTCTCTCTTTCTTCCTTTCACCATCTCTCTTTTTCTCTGAACAGACATGTTTCTGGATGACAGGTTTCAGACTCAATGAACCACGTGAACATCAAATCACACCAGTCCTTTGTTTAGAACTAGATGCAACCTATATTGTCATTCACTATGAATGCGCCTTTATCTAACTAATCGTGTTTGTTAAGCGACTGATTCAAATGCGTGACAGCTTTAAACACAGGTGAATCATTCATCCCTGAAGGTGCCTTTAATATTTGAACTTGTTAATTGCTCATGTTTGAACCTAAATCTAAAGCTCTTTTTGACATAAAGATCATATGTAGAGCTGAAAGCCGATCAACCTTTACACTCTCCCGACGCTAAGTATGTTATTAGCGTGTACAGCACGAACAAGCGTTTTCTGCACAATAGGTTTTGAACAATCGCAGAGGAGTTGTCTGTATGGGACAGAGTCTGGAAATAATAGCTGGAAGGTTTTAATGAACAGTTGTCAACGCTGCCAGAGGACAATAGCGTCTCCTGCGGGTAGTGGGTTGGCGTCGCGCAGCTTCATGATTGGTTGTTTTTGGGCTAGTCGTTCCCTCAGGGTGAAACACACGTGGATGTGATGAGTCAATGTGAACATGCGAAACGTGCTGGAATGTGTAAACACTCTCATTGTATGAGCAGACATGCATGATGCACATGTGAGAGCGGAAACACACACAAATGCACCCATAGTGTAAACATAAGATTAGCAAGGATTTTGTTGGTTTTTACACAGCACATTTATAAAATAATTGTGCTAATTTTATTATTTAGCAATTTATTTCATAATTAAATTGTTTAAATCATTGTATTTGTAAACAAAATATAAACAGTAAACAAGTGTAACAGTAATGACATTTGTGTGTTTATGCATTTTTGTTGTTATGAAACACTGATTGATACATACACGAAAATACAGAAGAAAAAATGGTAACATCTTTTTTTAACCCTTTATTGTTGTTTTTTTTTAATGGACAGGGATGTTGTAAAGAAATGTTTGTGTGCGCTTTCTTTATTCCTTCTTTTTTGAGAATATTTATTTATTAATTAATTAATTTATGTAATTATTTATTTATTTATTACAACATGTATTACAAATTATTTATTTATT
>CAIGQQ010004613.1:3268561-3287360 GCA_903798035.1 Danio albolineatus | reverse complement strand
TTATTTATTTATTTATTACAACATGTATTACAAATTATTTATTTATTAAAATTTATTTATTTATTTATTTGTTTGTTTATTTGTTTATTTATTTATTTATATATTTGTTTATATATTTATTTATTTGCTTATTTATTCAACTTTTAATAACTTTTTGTTTTTTATTTATTCATTTATCTATTTATTAACTTTTTTATTTATACAACATGTATTACCTTTTATGTATTTATTCATGTAACATTTATGAACATTGTATTATTTATTTATTTATTTATTTACTTACTTAATATGTATTAACCTTTTATTATCAATGTATTTATTTAACATTTATTAACCTTTTTATTTATTATTATTCATTTATTTGTTCAACATTTATTAATCTATTTATCTATAAACAGCATTTATTACCTTTTTAGTTATTTATTTAACATTATTATTAATATTATTAATAATTAATCTTTAATTAATTAATTAATATAATTTTTATGCATTCATTTATTAGCCTTTTACTTATTATTTATTTATTTGTTTATTTATTTATTTATTTATTTATTTATTTATTTATTTATTTGTTTATTTGTTTATATATTTGTTTATTTATTTTGATTTATTCATCTGGCTAGACATCCAAGACAGTCCAAGACTGCCTGAACTTTACATCGAAAAACTGTTATGTAAATATTGAATAAATAATACATGTGGTGAGTAGCACATCAACAACTCGGTACATTACACTCACTGCGATTTCACTCACATTACCAACATAGTTTCAGCTTGTAGTTCAGCATGGACTCCAGTTTAGATGCTCAGTCACTGAAATATAACAGGATGCAGTGTAATGCCAAATACATATTACACGTATATGTTTGTGCATAAAAAAAAAAACAATTAAAGGGAAAGTTAAAATATTTTCTGCTATTTTACTCACCTTCATGCCATCTGAGATGTAGATGACCCTTTCTTCATTAGAAGAAGATTTTGAGCTGCAAATGTGGTCTTTTGATTCATAAAATGTGGTTTTCTGCACTTTGAGAGTAAAAAAAAAAGCATTAAATAGGCGAAACAAAATAATTGCCCAAATGAACAGACTCAAGAGTGTTTGCAGAGGCTGTGGATTATTGTACTAATTCTGTAAATATTGTTCAGTTTCTTGCTTACCAAATTAGTTTTTTGTTATTTATTTCTTTGTAAGACATTCATTTTTCATCTCGACCAATTTTTTTTTGCTTGTATGATTTTTTTTCTACCAAAGTTTCAAGAACAGTTGACATATTTTATTCATTTAACTTAATTTGTTCATTCATTCATTCATTTTCCTTAGTCTCTGTTTCAAAGGTTACCACAGCGGAATGAACAGCATATGTTTTATGCTGCGGATGCCCCTTCAGCTGCAACCCATTACTGAGAAACACCCATATACACTCATTCACACACACGCATACGCACCCATACCTACTGTATAGCGCATGTCTTTGGACTGTGAGGGAAACCGGAGCACCCGGATTAAACCCACATGAACACGGAGAGAACATGCAAACTCCACACAGAAATGCCAACTGATCCAGCCGGGACACACACCAGTCACCTTCTTGCTGTGAGGAGACAGTTCTATCCACTGAGCCACCATACCGCCTAATTTGACTTTTGCTTTATTCATTTTCTTTCATCAATAATCTTCCATGTACTTTGCTCCATATCACAATCTAAGATGAATCTTAGGGTGTGTAAAGTGTTCTAAAATATTCTTTATGTATAGTATGTATACTTTAGCATGTTAGCGCTATAGTTTAGGTATATTTATGTCTGTTTATACTATTCTTATGTAAACTAATCTTTTAAATGAACATTACGCTCACGAAAAATGCTAATTTTACAAATCCCTTAGAGTTAAACAGTTGGGTTTTTGCCATTTTTTTAAATCCATGCAACTAATCTCCGGCTCTGGCATCAGCACTTTTAGCTTAGCTTAGCAAAAATCATTAAATCGGATTAGACCATTAGCATCTCGCTCAAACATTTCGCAAAAAATGTTGATGATTTTCCTTTTTTAAGCTTGACTCCTCTGTAGCTACATCGTTGTAGCTATTTTCTAGGGCAGTATGGCTAGGAACTACTCTCATTTTGGCGTATTAATCTTATATAATAATAAAAAAAGAAAGGATAAAATAATAAACTCTGCTGCCGTACCATGGCTGCAGCAGGAGTAATGATATAACCAACTCTGAAACTAGTTCCTAGGCAACTTATGCAACTTTTATTTGTTTTTGTGAGTCGTAATACAAGATGTAATACAGAAGAGTAACCCTTTATATACAAAACAATTCATCAAAACATTTTGCACATTTTGAGTGAGTTGCTAATGGTCTAATCTGATTCAATGATTTCTGCTAAGCTAAGCTAAAAGTGCCAGACCCAGAGATTGACTGAATGGGTTAAAAAAATAGAAAATATGGGAAACTTTGGCTGCCTGTTTGCAAATAAAAGTGAAGTGCTTCTTTAAGAAACCCAAACGAGCAGCAGAAATATATTGAGATGTGAGTTTTGATGGTATGTTTGATATATTTGTTATTTATTTTTCTGCCAGATGAAACGATGAATTAATGTGTAATTAAGATCTCAAAAATATCATTTCAGAGTTTGCTGGCACTGAGACAGTCATTAGAGCTTCACTGTTCTTCCTGTGATTTCGTCACACCAAGTGATTCAATATTTCACTGCATGGAGCAAAACAAAATATGTATCTGACAAGTGCAATGATTAAATAAGTTATGGAGATATTTACTCTGTTTTGGAGATATTTACTCACACTCATTTGGTTCAGAATTCAATTAGACTCACTTTCCTCTATGGAACACAAAAGAAAATAACCTGAAGAATGTTTATGCTGTTGTTGCAGAAAATTAAGGAATCAAGGACTGATGAATGATAATAAAATGTAACTAAATATCATTTTAATTTATTTTAAACATTTATTTAGACTAATTTGTTTGTTTATTATGATGTTTTGCTTTTTAATTAATGATTATTAATGAATAAAATAAGATTCTGATTTATTTTGGTCTATGTTGTGAATGTTTATAAATGTTACTTTATTTAATTTATTACAAAAAATAGCTTCATTAGATTTAACATACTCACACAAAATGATCATTAGTAAGGATCAGAGTGTTTGTGTTTCTCTTTTTTTAAAGAGAAACACAAATTTTATATATATATATATATAAAATAAAACTATTGCTGTACTTGTCCTGCTATTCTTATCCTGTTGCGCTAATGCTTGTACACTGGTTTTGCTATGTTAGTCCTATTGTACTAGTCCTGCTACACTAATACTGTTGCACTAGTCCTCCTATGCTAGTACTGAGCTAGTACTGCTACACTAGTCCTGTTACACTAGTCCTGCTGCATTAGTCATGCTACGAAAATACTGCTAGTCCTGCTATGCTAGTACTGCTACACTAATACTGTTTCACTAGTCCTGCTATGGTACTACTGAGCTAGCCCTGCTTTGTGAGTGCTGTTGCATTAGACACTAACACTGCTAGACATTCTTTGCTAGTACTGCTACACTAATACTGCTGCGCTAGTCCTCCTATGCTAGTACTGAGCTAGTACTTCTTCACACTAGTACTGTTGCACTAGTCCTGCTACGTTAGTCATGCTACGATAATGCTGCTTGTCCTGCTATATTAGTACTGCTACGCTAGTCCTTTTAGTACTGCTTGACTTGTCCTGCTACATTAGTCATGCTTTGGAAATACTGTTAGTCCTGCTATGTCAGTACTGCTACGCTAGTTCTGCTATGTTAGTACTGCTACGCTAGTCCTGCTATGTAAGTCATGCTATGGTAATACTGCTAGTCCTGCTATGTTAGTACTGCTACGCTAGCTACGCTAATACTGCTAGTGCTGCTATGCTAGTCCTGCTATAGAAGTTCTGCTACATTAGTCATGCTGCGCTAATACTGTTAGTCCTGCTATGCTAGTACTGCTACACTAATACTGCTGCGCTAGTCCTGCTATACTTGTACTGAGCTAGTACTGCTACACTAGTCCTGCTATGTGAGTACTGTTGCACTAGTCCTGCTAAGTTAGTCACGCTACGCTAACACTGCTAGTCCTGCTTTGCTAATACTGATATTTTAACTGATAATGTTGCACTAGTCCTGCTACATTAGTCATGTTACGCTAACACTGCTAGTCCTGCTATGCTAGTACTGCTACACTAATACTGCTGCACTAGTCTTGCTATGCTTGTACTTAGCTAGTAATGCTACGCTAGTCCTGCTATGCGAGTACTGTTGCACTAGTCCTGCTAAGTTAGTCATGCTACGCTAACACTGCTAGTCCAGCTATGCTAGTACTGATAGTTTCACTGATAATGTTGTACTAGTCCTGCTACATTAGTCATGTTACGCTAACACTGCTAGTCCAGCTATGCTATAGCACTGCTTCACTTATATTGTTGCACTAGTCCTGCTATGCTATTACCGAGCTAGTACTGCTACGTTAGTCATGCTATGCTAATACTGCCAGTCCTGCTATGTTAGTTCTGCTATACTAGACCTGTAACATTAGTCATGGTACGCTAATATTGCTTGTCCTGCTATGCTAGTACTGAGCTAGAAGTGCTAAACTCAATGTTAGTCATGCTAAGCTAATAAAGCTAGTCCTGCTATGCTAGTACTGCTACACTAGTCCTGCTAAGCAAATGACCTAACTGTGCTCTGCTACTCCTGCTATGCTAGTACTGCTCCACTCGCATCTCTCCGGTGCCACAGACTCTATTAGGCTCCATTTGTGTGAAAGGAAGTGAGCAGATCTATTTCCTCTGATTTGATTACAGCAGTGGAGTCACTTCATCCACTGCAAACACTGAGACATCAGAGACTTTATTAATATTCTCAGTGGACTCTCTCTGTATGAGCTCAGGAACAATGCAGCATAGCTTCTTAAACTGATATAGCATACAGATTGTTGTCATTAGGAGCTACGAGTGCCTCTTTTTTGTTAAAAGTATTGTGTGTATGCACAGTTGAAGCCAAAATTAATAGCCCTCCTGTGGCTTTTATATTTTCTTTATAATATTTACTAAGTGGGGCGCCACGGTGGCGTAGTAAGTAGCACATTCGCCTCACAGCAAGAAGGTCGCTGGTTCGATCCCCGGCTGGGCCAGTTGGCATTTCTGTGTGGAGTCTGCATGTTCTCCCCGTGGTTGCGTGGGTTTCCTCCGGGTGCTCCAGTTTCCCCACAAGTCCAAAGATATGCGGTACAGGTGAATTGGGTAGGCTAAATTGTCCATAGTGTATGAGTGTGAATGAGAATGTATGGATGTGTTTCCCAGAGATGGGTTGTGGCTGGAAGGGCATCCGCTGCGTAAAACAAATGCTGGATAAGTTGGCGTTTCATTCCGCTGTGGCGACCCCGGATTAATAAAGGGACTAAGCCGAAAAGAAAATAATTGAAATTTACCAAGTGCTGTTACCTCGTGCACAGTATTTCCTATCATGTTTTTCTTCTGAATAATGTATTATTTATTTAGATTTGTATGGAATGGAAAGCCATTTTAAAATAATTTTTAGATCAGTATTATTTATTATTATTAAATTAGATTGGCTACAGAACAAATTACTGCTGTCTAATGACTTGCCTATTTAACCTCACTTGCCTAGCTATCCTAATAAACTCAGTTAAGTCTTTAAGTTGCACTGTGCGATGAATACTAGTGTCTTTCAATATAACTAGTCAAATAATAATGCGTGAAATAGTGGCTCAGTGATTAGTACTGTCAACTCACAGCAAGAAGGTCACTGGTTCGAGTCCCGGCTGGGTCAGTTGGCATTTCTGTGTGGAGTTTGCATGTTCTACCCCGTGTTGGCATGGGTTTCCTTTGGGGTCTCCGGTTTCCCCCATAGGTGAATTGAATAAACTAAATTGGCCGTAGTGTATGAGTGTGTGTGTGTGTGTGTGTGTGTGTGTGAGAATGTCAGTGTGTATGGGTGTTTCCCAGTACTGGGTTGCAGTGTGAAGGACATCAGCTGTGTAAAACATGCTGCAATAGTTGACGGTTCATTCCGCTGTGGCGACCCTTGGTAAATAAGGGACTAGGCCGAAGGAAAATAAGTAAATGAAAAAATTAAGCATATGATATAACTAATGGCCCGTTTCCACTGAGTGGTACGGTACGGTACGGTTCGGTACGCTTTTAAGGCCGTTTCCACTGTCTAAAAGCGTACCGAACCGAACCGTACCGTACCCCTTTTTGGTCACCCTTTCGAAAGGGTACCAAACCCAGAAAGCGAGCCGTAAGGCGGAGCTACACGCGCAGCTGAACGTCATTGGCTTACAGAGTGACGTCATTTGCTCACGCAACAAGCAGAATGAAAACAAAAGACCCACCATGTTTAATACACAGCCGAGAGACAATGCTCTGAAATAATATCAGCATATAATAACGAGCCATGGTCGACCCGAGCTTAAACAAACATTGTCGTCGTCTTGAACGGCCACAGAGCTGAGAGAAGAGCAGATTGTTATGGGTTACGATCCCATCAGCGCGAGTGCTTTCGCTTTGTCGCTTGCGATCGCGTGCGCGTCAATATTTAAAATAACAAAGATCTTAACCTGGATTATTATCAACTGGGAATGACGGAGTTACTCTCTAACGAGAGAATAATGGCGGAGAGGCTGCATGTACTGGTGAAGATTTAAAGACACAGATGAGAGGTTTGCACAGACGGGGCTCTATTTCGTTTTGTTTTTGAACCTAAATGAGGCATAAATGTCTGCTGTTTCTAGTTTTTCTGTAATTTGGTAACATCGGAGACGGTGTACGGGCTGTGTGTTCATATATGCTGCATTTATTTATTTATTTGATACAATCGCGGACCGTAGGCTATTTCGCATCAATGATCTGCAGTTATAATCAGATCATGTTCAGTCAGTAATGACATTTTTACACCAGTGTATATGTGTATAATAAAGCATCTGTTTTGTGAGAAGGGCTTCTCGTATGATTTTTGAACGACCCATAAAGCTTTACTGTAGACATGTCCTCGAGGGAAAATGACGTCGACAAACTTTCTGTCGTACACCACGCCCATCAAAAGAGTACCCTTTTGCAGTGGAAACGCAAGCCTGATAAAGGTGACCCGTACCGACCCGTATCGTACCGTACTGTACCACTCAGTGGAAACGGGCCATAAGTATGGTTTTCTTTCTAACACAAGCTAAATCACCTGCTCGTGTTTACTTTACTAAAATTGAGCTCTCTTTTTTTTTACAGTGAGAAGTTTATGGTCAGACTCAACAAAAATGGTGGCCCGAAAAACCCGGAGAAGGTCGACCGCCTTTGCGCACTTTTTACGGTGAGAAAAAAATCATTACGCTCATCTGTCTTTCACTAACAGAGAATATTGACAGGCCTATTGCATGCTACAGTAGCAAATTAGCTATTTGTACTTGGTATTTGTTGAAATACTAAACGTTATATTAGCAAAAAATGCTAGTAACATCTTAAAATGTGCTTTAAAAGTGTAAGGAAAAATCTTAAATACTTATGCAAAATGTTAGCAAAATGTTAACGACATGCTAAAAGCATGATAGCATCTAAAATATGAAGTATAAAGCATGGTAGAGATGCGCTAACATGCTAACATGAAATGCAGTAGAGCATGTTAACAATCTGTTTAAACAAGATATTTTCGTTCTAAGGTCTAAATATGATACAACATTTTGTTTATTTAGAAATGTATAATTTATTAATCCTAATTTATGCTAGCAATTTGCTGCTACACGCAACTTATGCTAGCCATATCCTTAAACTTGCAACTTGTTTAAATGTGCTAGTGACGAGCTAAAATGTCAAAAACATGTTCAAACAACTAGCTTCACCTTGACTTCTTTGCTAAAGACAATTTGCTAAAACATTAGTTACATTAAAATTACATTTTGCTGAAATATGTTAGTAACAACCTCCCACATAACAGACTTGGCCCAAATGTGGCCTCATTATGGCACTGCTGGCGTGTTGCTGGCACTGGTATGCATAATGTTAGCCAAGTGTGGGCCACGTATGGCAGTGATGGCACTGCATGCATGAGGGCAAACTACATTTGGGCCAGGTGTAGATGGGAGGTGTGTGGCCCAGATCAGTGTAGCGAATGTTCACATTGTTTAGGTAACATAAGGCTGGGTTATGGCTCGCTTTTTGGGGTTTCTGGTAAAATGGTAGTGCTGATATGGTTAACTTCCCACATGGCAAATATTTTCTGGCCCAGCTCCGGGCCACACAATAACTGTTCCCTCAGCCCAAGTACCGCAAAGAATGACGGTACTGAAGTGGCCTATAACTGGATTAAAGACAAGGGCCACACATGCGCCATAAGCAGCCTGAATCTCAGCTAATTTATCACCCTTAACTAGCCCTGAACTGGGCCAAATCAGGTTTATTATTGGTACCGATTCTCAGCTATAAGTTTATACTTTAACCAGAAACCCCAAACACTGAGCCATAACCCAGCCTAATGCTACCTAAACAATGTGAACAATTGCTGCACTGATCTGACCCTCACATCTCCCATCCACAACTGGCCCAAATGTAGGTTGCCGTCATGCATGCAGTCCCTTCATTGCCCACATTCGGCTGACACTATGCATGCCAGAGCCGGCAACACGCCAGCAGTGCCATAATGAGGACGCATTTGGGCCAAGTCCATTTACTATATGTGGGTTACAGCTGAAATAATAAAACCTGTTTGGCCCAGTTCAGGGCCAGTTAAGGGTAATAAATTGGCTGATATTCGGGCCGGTTATGGCCCATGTGTGGCCCTTGTCTTTAATTCAGTTATGGGCCACTTCAGGAACGTCAGTCTTTGCGGTACTTGGGCTGAGGGAAAAGTTTTTGTGTGGCCCGGAGCTGGGTCAGAAAATATTTGCCATGTGTAGCAAAGAATTCTAGCCCAGATTTGGCATAAAGCTGGCACAGCAGGCATCCATCCGGCACCTGCACACAACATCTTTAAGACGGCACACAAGATTTAGGCCAGATGTAAAATATAGTATTTGGCCCAGATGGTATAAATTGATATGTGGGCCACAAAAGTATGGCCTGTCTTGACCCATATTTAAAATACATTAATATAATTTTTGAGAAAAAAAATTCTACCAATCAAGTCACTTTAAGATAAAGCACACCCATAGCATGCCAAAACCACAATGCTTAATGGGTTTATCAATTTCATTGCAATTGTGACACACCAACCTATCTGGCCCAGTGCAGGCCCAGGTATGAGTTATTACCTTGGTTGAGACTTGATCCAGATATGGTCCATGTTTGGCCCTTGTCTGGAAGCCAGATTTGGTCCAGTGATGTATCATAATTGACTGCTGCATGTGGGCCAATCAAATACACCTGAACAAGCTAATCAAGGTCTTACTAGGTGTACTTGAAACATCCAGGCAGGTGTGTTGAGACAAGTTGGAGCTAAACCCAGCAGGGACACTGGCCCTCCAGGATCGAGATTGGTAACCCAAAGCATGCTAACAATGCTAGGGATGCATGAAGACATGCTAACAATGCTAGATATGTTGGAAGACATGCTAACAATGCTAAATAGTAGCCTTCGAATCAACCTTAAAAACTCTTTTGAACTTGAGGAAAACGTTCAATATTGAGGACTTTAAACATACCTCAAACTTCTGATTCAGATTCTGTTGCTCAGGTTTTTATCAAGTTATATTATTAAAGCATATTGCTACGGCTAAAATATGCATGCTTACATATGAAAGCATGTATAAATAAATGAGGATGTTATGAAGGCACCGTTTCTCTTGTTTTCTTCCAGGACTTAAGCAACAAGGACATGAAGAGAGATCTGTACATCGTGTCTCAGGTCATCAGGACGGGTGAGTGTCTCGTTCTCCCTCATGTCCTCTGTCCGTATTCCTTCATTCTGAGCCAAATGTGCCCGGGTTTCCACAAGGCATTGCGTTTCTGCCAGCAAACGCATTTCTAGAGCGATTACATAAGTGTGGCGATGCAAGTTGCATTTCAGTTTAAAGAAAGATGAGCTCCTCCATGCTGAAACAGACCATTCAGACTCAAACTTCTCCTGCTGCGTATTTGGCACAGAACCGGAACAAAATGGAAATGTAGCTCAATGGAGGCTTTTAACCTCATTTGCAAGGATTCTGGAAACTTTCATGATTAGGATGATGATGAGTGGACGTGAGTTTGCTTAAATTAGTGTTGAAAGACTATGAGAGATAATACAAATCTGTTGGATTCGTGTGTATTTAAATAAACTGAGTTACTGATTTGATTTAATGTTATTTTATGTATATGCAAATACCAAATATTAAATACACGTACGTTTTAAGAATAAATTTAATTAAAATTGCATTATTTGTACAGCTTTTGGTCAACTGATTCAATAAAGTTACTTGGCTTTATTTTTAGCGTAGCAACATGCTAACATCAAACTTTGTTAGAGTCAAGTGTAAACATCTCATTTAGTCACTTAATAGATGATATTTTTTATTGTTATACATTTATATAGTATTTAAATACACAACTAACTGATGATTGTGTTAAATACACATACGTTTTAAGAATAAATTAAATGAAAATTTTATACATCTTTTGGTCAACTGTGATTCAATAAAGTATATGCTGTTAATTGATGATGTTGTTTTTAGCATAGCGGTATGTCACTATTATGCCTTATTCACATTAGCAGTGACTTTGAAGCATGTCATCACCCAGAGTGACAGGCAGCTACAAACGCGGGTCTGTGTAGGTATATACAGCATGAATCTGAGCAAGCTGAGAGAGGATCACGTGAGCTCTACTGGTGCCCCGATTCGCTGTCGCTCAAGAAAGTCGCTCTACATTTGCATAAAGTTCGAGGATTCTCAACTTTGTCTCATCACTCGACACGCCCACCTGGTCACCAACTGTCGCTGTCACTCGGAGGTCTCCGGAAATTGCTCGCTCTCTGTTAAAATGAACCATCACTTGTTGCTTTGCTGCTGCAAATCGCTTGTAGTCTGAGTGAGGCTTTAGTTTATATTTTACTTAGTTTGCCTTCATATTTTAGGTATTTCATCCAATATTTAAATTAATTGTTTCTTGATGATTGTGCTATTAGCTTAGCAGCATGCTAACATCAGATTTGATTCAGTGTAAACGTTAGGTTTAGTTAGCTACTCATAAAACTTTAAATGTAACCCACTATGTTGATGTGTTTTACTTGGTTGTGTTTTTAGCTTAGCAACATGCTAGCATCAAACTTTTGATGTAAACAGTCTCGTTCAGTCACTAAGCTACTACATTATTGAAATGCATTATAATATTTAAATACAGTGTTATTTGATGTTTAGGCTATTAGCATAGCAGCACGCTAACATCAAATTATACTTGAATAATTGTAAACATTCGAGTAGAGTTACTAAAAAAATACATTTGGATTTGTATAATTTTGGCTTTTAAATGTAACCCATCATGTAGATGCATTTTAACTTGGCTGTGTTTTTAGCGTAACAACATGCTAGCATCAAACATTGTTAGAATCAAGTGTAAATATTCTTGTTCAGTCACTCATTAGATTATATTTTTACTGTTATGCATTTATATAGTATTTAAAGACACAACTAACGGATGATTATGCTATTAGCATAACTTCAAACTGTATTTAAGTCATTAGAAACATTCACGTTTAGTCACTCATTAAATTGCATTTGAATTTGTGTCATTATACGCTTTAAATGTAACCCATTACGTAGATGTGTTTTACTTGGTTGTGTTTTAATGTAGCAACATGCTAACATCTGCTCTAAATCAAGTGTAAACATTATTGTTCAGTCACTCATTAGCTTATATTATTGATATGCATTATAATATTTAAATACAGTGTTACGTTTGGGCTATTAGCATAGCAACACGCTAACATCAGAATACTTGACTGATTGTAAACATTCGAGTAGATTTACTTAAAAAATACATTTGGATTTGAATAATTTTACATTTTAAATGTTACCCATCATGTAGATGCGTTTTTACTTGGCTTTGTTTTTAGCGTAGCAACATGCTAACATCAAACATTGTTAGAATCAAGTGTAAACATCTCATTCATTTACTCAATAGATTATATTTTTAATCTTATGTATTTATTTAGTATTATTCAAGTACACAACTAATTGATGATTTCTCTATAAGCATAACTTAAACTGTATTTGAGTCATTATAAACATTCACGCTGAGTCACTCAAAACTGCATTTGGATTTGTATAATTTTACATTTTAAACGTAACCCATTACGTAGATGTGTTTTACTTGGTTGTGTTTTAACGTAGCAACATGCTAGCATCAAAGTTGAATCAAGTGTAAATATTCTTGCTCAGTCACTCATTTTTTATACAAAGACACATTGCTTTAGATTACAGTATTATTTTTATGCATTTATACCATATGTAAATACATTACTAGATGTTTGGGCTATTAGCTTAGAAACATGCTAACATCTACTCCGAATCAAGCGTAAACATTCTCGTTCAGTCACTCATTAGCTTATATTATTGATATACATTATAATATTAAATACAGTGTTACTTGATGTTTAAAATATTAGCATAGCATTTGGGTTTGTATCATTTAACATTTTAATTTAACCCATTATGGACAGTAGATGCAATTTTAGTTGGCTATGTTTTAGCATAGCAACATGCTAACATCAAACTCTACTTGATCCTTATCATTCTAGTTCAGTCATCATTTTTTATCTGAAAGAGCATTAATGTATGTGAAGTGGATTGTCAAGTTGTTAAGATTTGTGTAGTTCATGCTAGTTCATTGACATTTCCGACAGCAATGTTTAATGCGTTTTTGTTTTTCAGGACGGATGTTGTTAAATGACTCGAAGAAGGGCCCTCCTCACGTGCAGTATCGGCGGCCGTACGGATGCGCGGTTCTGGCCATGAGCGACGTCCTTCAAACCATCTCTGAACTCAAAGAGGAGAAAGACTTTGTGCTCAAAGTTTACACGTAAGTCTCTCCTGTGCCCTTTACAGACATTTATCTATTGGATTTATTAATGAAGTCGAATTTTCTGGTGTAGTAGGAATTACATGAACCAAGAGCAAAATATCATTCACTGGCCTTATTAAATCTTCAATCTTGAGTGCTGGAGGATAAAAACACACTCTCTGTTCACTCTAGAACGGAGAATTACTGCAGTCCCCATCAAAGCTGAGGATTGTAAACACAAAGTCATGTAAAATTAATGTATGCCCTGCCGTGTACGGATTAGAGAAACATATTTGCTTGACTGACATGATGTTTCTCAAACTCAGATTTGTCATTGCATTTGGAGAAATTATGTCAGATTTGCATATCTGATAGAAACCTAAGTACGCTGCCTACCTAGACAGCATTTTAAGGCAACAAATAAATATGCTTATGTCACAGAGGTTGGTTTGTAAGGAATTCATAGCATGTATTGTAAATATTTTCAAGAACATTTCATAGCGACATGCTAACGTCAAAAACGTTTGATAGTATTTGTAAATATTCTAGTACAGTTGCTTAAAAAGTTACATTTCGATTACTATTTTTTTCTATATTTCTGATTTTACTAATTATCTATATCCACTAATAATTGATTATTGCGCTATTAGCATAGCAACATTTCACTAATTATCTATATCCACTAATAGCCCAATTATCTATTGATTATTGCGCTATTAGCATAGGAACAGGCTAACATCAAACACTTTTGATATCATTTGTAAATATTCTAGTACAGTTGCTTAAAACGTTACATTTCGATTACTATTTTTCTACATTTCTGATTTCACTAATTATCTATATCCACTAATAATTGATTATTGCGCTATTAGCATAGCAACATGCTAACGTCAAAAATATTTGATAGTAATTGTAAATATTCTAGTACAGTTGCCTAAAAAGTTACATTTTGATTACTATTTTTTTCTATACTTCTGATTTCACTAATTATCTATATCCACTAATAACCCAATTATCTATTGATTATTGCGCTATTAGCATAGCAACATGCTAACATCAAAGACTTTTGATGTCATTTGTAAATATTCTAGTACAGTTGCTTAAAACGTAAAATTTCGATTACTATTTTTCTATATTTCTGATTTCACTAATTATCTATATACCATAATAATTAACTATTGCACTATTAGCATAACAACATGCTAACATTAGACTTTGTATTGTTACCATTTCAAGGAATCCCAGAATGCCTTTTTAGAAGAAATGTCAAATTATACTTATTTCTTACAAAGTCTACGCAAAGCAGTTGGTTTACCCAATAAGTATGGTGTGTATTGTTATGAGTACTAGAGTAGTGCACTCTTATTATTTTTAGTTCCATCTAATATTAAAATTCACATTATTAACATAGCAACATGCTAAACAGCAAATATTTCAATCATTGTGAATTTTCTAATTTAGTCTCCCGGTGCTGTTAACTGACATATTGTGCTATTAGCATAGCAGCATGCTAGCATAAAAACTGCATTTGATTGAATTGTAAACGATCAAGGTCAAACATTCAAATGGTTCCTCTAAGATCATTTAGTTGCGCTGTTGCTTTTGTTATTAGCATAGCAACATGCTAACATCCTAGTGTATTGAACTTAACTGCAAGCATTAAAATGCAGTCTCTCCTATGGCTCCATTATGGATTTTATGTAGTTTTGTTTTATAGTTTCCGCCAACTATGTATATGCACTGATACTTAAGTATTATATTTTTAGCGTGTCATTATTTTAACATTTAACTCTGTTGTATTAAATTGTTGACATTCTCATTTATTATCCCAAGAGGTTCCATTTTAGAAAATATAATTTTATATTTCACAAATAACCCAATATTAATAACCTGTGTTGTTTACAAGAGTATCGTGCTAAAAATATAGCAACATGCTAATAATAAACATTTAAAATTCTTTGTAAAAATTCAAGTTCGGTCACTCAAAAGCTTTTGATAACATGTTGATAACTATTTTTCTATATTTACGATTTCAGCAAATATCTGTATCCACTCAAAATTAATTATTGCACTATTAGCATAGCAACATGCTAACATCAAAAACGTTTGATAGTATTTGTAAATATTCTAGTACAGTTGCTCAAAGTTACATTTCGATTCCTATGTTTCTATATTTCTGATTTCACTACTTATCTATATCCACTAATAACCCAATTATCTATTGATTATTGTGCTATTAGCATAGCAACATGCTAACATCAAACATTTTTTATATTATTTGTAAATATTCTATAACAGTCTTTTAAAATGTTACATTTCGATTACTACTTTTCTACATTTCATATTTCACCAGTTATCTGTATGCACTCACTTGATCATCACACGATTAGCTTAGCAACATGCTAACATCAAACATTTTTGATATTATCTGTAAATATTTTAGTAGTCACTTTAAAGTTTACATTTCGATTACTACTTTTCTACATTTCATATTTCACCAGTAATCTGTATGCACTCATACTGTTCTTGATCATCAAGTTACTAACACAACAACATGCTAACATCAAATATTTTTAATATTATTTGTAAATATACTTGTACAGTTGCTTAAAATGTAACATTTTGATTACTACTTTTTTATATTTCTGATTTCACAAATTATCTATACACTAATAATTGATTATTGCGCTATTAGCAGATCAACATGCTAACATCAAACATGCTAACATCAAACACTCTATTACAGTCTCTTACATTTCGAATACTATTTTTCTACATTTCTGATTTCACTAATTATCTATATACACTAGTAATTGATTATTGCACTATTAGCATAGCAACATGCTAACATCAAACACTTTTAATATTATTTGTAAATATTCTAGTACAGTCACTTTAAAGATTATATTTCCATTACGACTTTTCTACATTTCATATTTCAAAAGTTATCTAGATGCACTCAAGCTGTTCTTGATCAACACGTTATTAGCATAGCAACATGCAAACATCAAATATTTTTGATATTAGTTCTATTACAGTCTCTTAAAATGTTACATTTCGATTACTATTTTTCTACATTTCTAATTTCAATAATTATCTATATAGACTAATAATTGATCATCACGTTATTAGCATAGCAACATGCTAACATCAAACATTTTTGATATTATTTGTAAATATTCTAGTACAGTCACTTAAAAGGTTACATTTCGATTACTACGTTTCTGTTTATTTATTTCAGCTTTCACCAATGATTGGTATGCGCTCATACTGTACTTAATTATCGCGTTATTAGGATAGCAACATGCTAATATCTAACTATGATAAGATTAACTGTAAAATTCAGTCAATTGAATTACATGCCTTTTGATTTTGTTAGTATCTGTCAATCTAGACGGGGTATTAAGATTTTCAAACAGATTCATAGCTAGGTCTTATTTATTACAGAAAGATGCATCTTCTGTCGTTTCTCTGAAATGCTCTCTGCGTAGACAGAGGCTTCTTGCGGTCTTCATCACAGACTTTCATTAGCTCTGTGCGCAGCCATGCAGAAAGCTGCTCGGTTTTATTGGCTGGGGACCTGACAGAATGGGGGAAAGAACGAGAAATCAAGAGAGAAGAAAATAAAGGTGAATGTGTGGGAAGAAAGAGGGAGAGCGGAAGAAAAAGGCTAGATTTGTTTGGATTCCCCAAGAATCAAAATTACTAGTGATCATTTGAAATTAAGCCATCAGTTTTGGTGTAAATAGGATAGATGCAGTGCATGCAAAATTAATACCGCTTTAATGCATGTAATACATACAGTGGAACATTAAAGGAGATTTGTAGCTGAATCTGTGGAATCACATATTGTTTTTTAGATTAAACACAAACGAGTCCAAATCAATAGCCATTGCTCCAGATGACACACTGAGCTCCTGTGAAGCCAAACAATCGGTCCATGTAAGAAATTAAACATAATTTACAATATTATTAGCTTCAATCTACAGCCTGAACAAATAGATATTGGTGCATATACTAATGTAGGACAACAGATTCAGTTAAACATCTTCTTTAATGTTCTACTGAAGAAAGAAAGGCACCTACAATGTGGATGATCTGTGGGTGAGTAAATTAATAAGGCATTTTCTTTTTTGGGGTGAACTATCCTCTTAACATTGCAGTCAAATCCACTTGCTCTGTACACTAACAGATGACTGCAAACAAATATTGCCTTTAGATTATTATTATTATTCCCAAAATTAGTTATATTTTACATTTAATCACTATACAGACGTACTGTACATAGGGCGACGCGGTGGCGCAGTAGGTAGTGCTGTCGCCTCACAGCAAGAAGGTCGCTGGTTCGAACCTCGGCTGGGTCAGTTAGCATTTCTGTGTGGAGTTTGCATGTTCTCCCCGTGTTGGCGTGGGTTTCCTCCGGGTGCTCCGGTTTCCCCCACAGTCCAAAGACATGCGGTAGAGGTGAATTGGGTAAGCTAAATTGTCCATAGTGTATGTGTGTGAATGTGAATGGATGGATGATTTCCAGAAATGGATTGCAGCTGGAAGGGCATCCGCTGTGTAAAACAAATGCTGGATAGGTTGGCGGTTCATTCTGCTGTGGCGACCCCTTTTTTTAATAAAGGGAATAAGCCAAAAAGAAAATGAATGAATGAATGAATGACAGACGTACATAATGAGACATACATTTTGAGACGTACATAATGAGACGTACATACACATAAATTTTTGAAGTGGTGCAAAGAAGCTGAACTACAACTGAACATCACAAAAACGAAAGAGATGGTAATTGATTTTAGGAAAAATGCCTTAGAGGTGAAACCTGTGTATTTGGAAAACAAGTTGAAAGGGTAGAGGACTACAAGTACCTTGGTACAATCTTCGATACCACATTAAAGTTCCAGCAGAACTCAGGAGATGTTGCTAAGAAAGTGCACCAGAGAATGGATGTTATATATATACGGAACTTTTTATATTACCTATATTGAGAGCAAGGTGCCACGGTGGCCTAGTGGGTAGCACGTTCGCCTCACAGCAAGAAGGTCGCTGGTTCGATCCCCGGCTGGGCCAGTTGGCATTTCTGTGTGGAGTCTGCATGTTCTCCCCGTGGTTGCGTGGGTTTCCTCCGGGTGCTCCGGTTTCCCCCACAGTCCAAAGACATGCGGTACAGGTGAGTTGGGTAAGCTAAATTGGCCATAGTGTATGAGTGTGAATGAGAATGTATGGATGTGTTTCCCAGAGATGGGTTGTGGCTGGAAGGGCATCCGCTGCGTAAAACAAATGCTGGATAAGTTGGCGGTTCATTCCGCTGTGGCGACCCCGGATTAATAAAGGGACTAAGCCGAAAAGAAAATGAATGAATATTGAGAGCAAATTAAGCTTTTCCTTTTTATCTCCGTTCTCATCACTTTCGGAACTTCAAAAATCACCTTCAAAACTTAGTCAAGACGTGCTCTAAGATTATTGGTTTACCTCTGCGGAGTCTAGCAGAGGTTCATGAACAGCAATTGCTAAGGAATACTCAAAGTGTGATAGGAGATGATTCTCATTCTCTGAAGCCTTTTGTTGGCCTGTTGCCCTCTGGACGAAGGTTTAGAAGCATCAAATGCTCTTCTAATAGATATAAATTCACCTTTGTTCCTGAGGCAATAAAGGCTTTACAACATTACATTTTGCAAGTTTTAAATTGTCAGCATATAGGTCTTTCCTATGTTTTTAGTACTATTTATGAAGTTAATATGCTGGATTGTGTTTTATATATATATATATATAT
>CAIGQQ010004613.1:3253951-3268013 GCA_903798035.1 Danio albolineatus | reverse complement strand
ATATATACATATACATATATATATATATAACATTAATGCACATCAGTAACTTCTTTAATGTATGTCTCTGTAAGAAAACATTGTCAATAATTGGAAACCCATGACCGCAATATTAAAACAACTGTGTGGTCGGAACCAAAGTTCACATTAACTGTGTTCTCTGGACTCGTCCCAAGTGGTGGACATCTACATTCTGATTACTTGCTGCTGAATTGTGTCATAGCTCATTACCACAAAGTTAACTTGATTTCAACTTTCCTCGACACCCACACCAGTTACCATCACCTACTTTGACACTCTCGCTGGTTTCGGTGTGAACGTACAGTTACAGATCGCTGGTAAACACAAATCCGCCGTTATATGGACTACAAGGTCCAGTCATGCACCACTCACACACACCTGTTCCGGATCACGATTGATTACATTCACGCAGCTGTGAGATGCTGATCGACTGATTATAAGGACTATAGACAGCACGCACACACACGTTTCATGGCACTTTAACAGAATTTCATACAGACATATCGAAAATCCAATGTCTTGGTATGGAGTACAGGGAAATGCAATTATATGTAGCACCCTTTCCCTATGGCGATGGAAGGGCCCTGAATTCTTATAGATTAGATCCCTCTAACAGCTAATCTAATATGAAATTCGAAATCACTTTGTCAAATTGACTTAAATACACTTAAACAAATGAAGATATACAAATAAATAAATAAAGGTTTGTTTCAAAATAAAACTTTTCGTTCTCTGTTTTTTTTTTTTCAAACTTCAGGCAAATAATAAACAATTTACTCTTACCAGAGCCCAGGGAATACGTCAGAAGCGGAAATACAGTTCAGGAGTAAATAGAGGGAAGTCAGCAGTGTGATGTCATGTCCAACGCTGCTAGAACACTCATTACGGTATCCAGATTTCTCAGACCGTCTCCGAAAATGTCCGGGTTTGTTGATATAGAGAACAATAATACTCCGCGGAGATCTTCGCCTTCGCGGCCAACACTGTATTTAGTGAACACAGTGTCATATATAGTCCGATGACATTCAAAAGAGAAAATTGCTATCCCCCACAGTCATAGACATACAAATCTCTCTTCAGTTGTCTTTTTGACAACTCTTGGAGCAAATTGTCTCTCTCTCTGTCATACCAACTTTCACCCCGGTCTCCCCTTCACTATACTTTTCCTCCCCCTTTATTCCTTCCCGGAGATCTCTTCCCTGTCACCACTCCAAATTAAAATTAAATATTGAAACAAATTCAGAAACAACATTTCCATCATAACATAAACAAAAAATTGTTATAATATTTAACTATTTCTAAACAAATAAATTAATCGACAACCAGGCTTCATATAAAATCAACACACAAGAGATAGTGACTCAGCTTTGTTTTTAGGGCAAATCACAGTTCTGTCATCCGTCCTGAAGCTCTCCCACTCGCCCCAGGTCCCATTCTATTTAGATCTTTGAAGATTTTTCTGTATTTTAGGCTTTGAGCGATTAAATCAGCGCCTCTGAGAGCAATAGATTAGTGGGGTTTTTTTTTGTATGTTTAGTGTAAGCGTATCCCAGGCTTACTAGTTCACAGAGACATCTAGTGGTTGATTATTAGCGATGTATTGTAAAGCCACATCAAACCAGTCTGACAGTGCACCCGATTTACTGTTGTATTATACAGTGTAGCACTTTGCGTCAAACAGCCTGTGTTGGTGTGATGCCGATGTGACCCTGTGAGTGACAGACCAGAACAACCCTTGACGCCCTTGGAGCCAGTCTCCTTCGACAGCCAACCAGATGGCCTCAGTGGGAGCTCCCAGAAAGCATCTGCCCACTACACCACACTACAAACACGAAGCATTAGCATAGCGCGAGTCACTTCTGGATCAGGCATTATAGTGCAAATCTCTGCTGGTGTAGAGTGAAGAAAAAAGAACAAATAGTTGTCACTATGACTTCATTCATTCATTCATTTTCCTTTGGCTTAGTCCCACATTTATCAGGGGTCACCACAGCGGAATGAACCACCAACTATTCCAGCATATGTTTTACACAGCAGATGCCCTTCCAGCCACAACTCAGTACTCAAAAACACCCATACACACTCGCATTCACACACATCCATACACTATAGCCAACTTAGTTCATCCTATTCACATATGGCGCATGTGTTTGGACTGTGGAGGAAACCGGAGCACAGATTAAACACGAGCCAACACGAGCAGAACATGCAAACTTTAAACAAAAATTCCAACTGGTCAAGCTGGTACTCGAACCGGGACCTTCTTGCTGTGAGGTGACTGTGTTAACCACTGAGCATATGTGCCGCCCTGTCACTAAACTTCACCAACTTATTGATAACATTAAACTACCTGTCAACACGTCCGGATTCAAAGAAAAATGATTTTACTAAAACAAAAAGTGGAGGTTTACGAAAACAAAAAGTGTATTTTGGTTGTTTTCTTTACATTAATCTGAAAAAGAAGAATAAAGCACTTTAAAAAGAGGCAAAAAGGTTAAAATAATAAATAAAAAAACTCCCAAAAAACTGTTTTTCCCTGCAGTGTGTCGCCTTAACGACATCACTTCCCCTCAGGCCAGAAATCTGCTTGGTTCACAATCCTCCAACAGTTAGCCTACAGCGGTTTAGCAGCCGCTAATGCTGGAGCGCAGCATATGGCTCAATCCAGTCTCCTGAGAGAGTCGTGATTCGCTTCATTGTGGGAGATCAGTACTTGACAGTGCAGGTTTTTTTCTTTCAGTTGCTGTTATATCATTCAAAGCCCGGTAGATGAATACCAAGCAATATATTCTGTAGAACAGACACTAGAATCAAGTTCGACATATAGGGCCCTGTTATGATTTTTTTTCTTTCTTTTTCAAATATTTCCCCAATTAATATAATACCTTATATTTATAATTCCTTACATTTATATAGCACTTTTCTGAGCACTCGGCGCTTTACACACATTGGGGGATTCTCCTTATCTACCACCAGTTTGCAGGACCTCCGTTTAATATCTCACCCAAAAGACGGCACTCACTGAGCACTCACTGAGGCCCCATTTACACTAGTGCGTTTTAGATTTAAAATGGCGTTTTAGCATGAAATTGATCCGCGTCCACACCAGTGTTTTACTCAGCGTTTCTGAACATATCTCAGTCCACACTACTCCAGCGAAAACGTACATCACGTGACCATTAGCGCACTCTGGGCATGCGTGTTCAAGTATAAACAGGAAGCACGTGTCTCGCTCGGGATTTGGTTATTGTTAGTCAACAAACGCTGGTTGAACGATGAACGCGATGGTAAAGAAAGCAAGAGAGGTCTTTTTGAGGACAGACGAGATATATATATATATAATATGGTGCATAATAACAGATTTTTGCATTCCAAAAATGGCTCAAATCATTAAATACATAATGTATGTCAAATGCAGGAAATGATAACCTTACCTCTCATTTTACACCCGTTCAACCCTCATCTGAGTCAGTATTTGAATAACAGACCTTCATTATGCAGTAGCTCCTCACTAGAGTTTTATTGGGTAATGTGGCAAATGAATAATTCTCTTTGATTGGATGAAAGCCCAATTTTACTTTCAGACCGGGTATATTCATAAGGGTACTTTCAGGACAAAAACCTTTTACTGAGGACACTGACTTACACGTATATACTTATTCATTACCTTTTGTGACTGGAAGCATCTGGGAATCACTGAAATGTTGATTCAAGCTGCTTCATCCGTTTGGCAGCACTTTATTTTATATTTACTTTAATGGCTCATGCTTTATCTTCTGTCTTTCACAGGTGTAATAATGAAAACGAGTGGTACCAGATTCATGAGAACATTATCCGCAAGTCCAGCACCAAATACACCGCTCCCAGCACCAACTACGGTAAGTGTACTTGGAAAACGGTCATACTTTTGATACATTTTTAACAAAGACATATGCTATTTCTTTTTTTATTTTAAAGCAGAGGTGCCCAAACTTTTTCTTATGAAGGGCCAAAAACCAAACTTGATTGAGGGGGGTGGGCCAAAGATTAATATACCAACTATTACTCTAAAGCTGCTATGGTAATTTCTTAATTTATTATCATTTTATTATTTATTATATATTATTTATTACTGTTTATTATTATTATTTCCTAATATTTACATTTTATTATGAACCTCTTACAATAAAAACATAAATAAACACATTTGTAACACATGGTATTCAATGCTGAATACACGAGCTGCACCAGCCTTTGCCTTGATTTGCTCGCTGATGTCTTGTGTATTGTCCTCTGTGTTCCAGTGACAGCATTTCCCTTTTTAAAAAATAATTCATGCACAACATTTAATTGAAACAATTCGTTTCCGTTTACGTTTGTAGCTCAACAATTAAACAAACAAACAAAAGGTTACGTTAAATTAGAAGGCATTCATTTTAAATCTCTTCTCAGATGGGATGGCGGGCCAAATCAAAGGTTAACATGAGCTAACTTTGACCTAGTTTGGGCATCTCTGTTTTAAAGCAACAAACAATAAGTTCATAATGAGTTATTGGCCAATGAGAATCAAGTATAGGATTAGGTCTTTTTAGTGTTAGAACATTACTTTTGTCATTTGCTAAACTCTCGCATGGAAGAATCGGTCTGAAAAGGCTATTTTTCAAGCTATTTTTGTGCCCGACTTTACAGAGTTTGAAAGAGCTTCCCGATCGGATGCTAATTTTATGGAAGGGAAGTATTTAAATGAATCATGTAATGTAATTTACTTGTCTGAGCTTCTCACCCTGATGAAGGCAAGTGTTTGCCAAAACATGTGGGAACAGACATGTCAATAAAGGCTTTTTAACATACATTTTGAAATATTTTTTCAGTGCCTTGGACTTACTTTTGCTCTTTATTCTGATGAATCCTTAACCCAAAGAGCACCGACACATTAATTAAGCTACCGCTGAGCACTTTTTGTTTGATTTTTGATACATATTTTGATATTTCGTCATTAAAGAAAGTGTGTCTTGAAATGGCTGAAGGTTTTTTTGCCAGCAGGAGGCACTGCAAAGAATGGAGATGTGTGGTAAAAGCTATTTTTAAGTCATCAATTAAGAGATGACTTGGAAGTAAAAATCCATGTATCCTATGAAATGTCACCCGAATGCGGAGCTTCGTACTAATCATCCACCCGCCACCCGCTCGCACATATAATTGTATCTGATATTTTATATATATATATATATATCACCCGATCGTTACTTTAATAATTCAAATTCTTTGTTTTAAGTATGATTGGTCAGCGTGGATCTTTCATTATTTTCAGCTTATCTGCGCATCCCTTGCCAGAGACAACATGGAACGGGCGTACTGTATATCAAGGCAGCACAGGTCCACACATGCATCCACGAGACTAGACTTAACTTCCAGTGGTATTTTTTGCTGTCCTGATGAATGTAAGAACTTAAAGTGCTAGTGTGACTTTGACTTAATCAGCCTTTCGATTTAGCTCACACATGATGTTTCATACTTGAGGTACCGGTCTTGTGGCTTTCATATACATAAAATGCTTCACAGCCGTTGCATATTACATACCCAGCACTTGATTCATCCTCGTTAACCACTTTGCTAAAACGCTTTCACACTGCACTTTTCTTTCTTTCCTTCCTTTTGTTTTGTTTTTAATTCTCCCTTTTTTGTTTCTCTTTGATCGGTTTCACCTCTATTTCTGCTTTAACAAAATGGACCTCCTCCACCACGTGCATATGTTTATATATTTTTTAATTAGCCTGTAAATTAGGGCCCATTTGCCTGATGAAAAATGTATTAAAATCATCCATATTTTACAGAATGTGTTTAAAAAAATACAAACCAAAAATCATTAATAAGTAAACTCATCCACCCACGATCCACCCGAAATTAATAAATGTATTTTTTTTATTATTCAACCCACTCGACCCGCAGATTATCCGCACATCACTACTTGGAACAGAGAACTGAGTCATGTACTGTAATTCCAGCACGAGCATGGTTCCCTCCAACAGCGTGCTTGTGATCAGTTCTCCTTGCGACTGAACTGACAAAAACACAAACAGTTGTCAAAACGTACATCTTGTGGACTATCTCACATAAATACATTCAGATATGGCGTACTGTAAGTGAAAGGCATTCCAGCTGAGCACATGGGTGCTGTGCAGTTTTTCACCTATGATAATATATATATATATACTTTATATTAGCTTTTAGGTCATTTATTAAATTAGTCTATGCTATTATTTGGCCAATAAATAAATAGGACTAAAATATAAAAGTGTACTTTTGTTTAATATATTTACCATAGCAGCTGTTATTAAAGGAACACTCTACTTATTCTTTGAAAATAGGCTTATTTTGTAGGCTTTAACTGTCCTAGAGTTAAACAATTGAGGTTTACCATTTTCAAATCCATCTCCGGGTCTTAGCTTAGCATAAATCATTGAATCGGATTAGGCCGTTAGCATCTTGCTAAAAAAAAAAAAAATCTGCATAATAATCAAGGGAATTTGCTGCTGTGCCATGGCTGAAGCAGGTGCAATGATATCACACAGTGCTGTTACCTTGTTACCTAGCTGGGGAATATTTTTAGGTGCTGCATAATATCACCAACATGATTTCACCAAGTAGGACATGTTCTTGGATTTACATCTATGTAGATCCTGGAACAACACTCTAATCAGCCAATCAGAATAGTTAGGTTTATTCAATTCTTTATGGGTTTAGGGGTAGGGAATACGTATGGCAGTTTCCAACCAAAATTATGTTTCAGGATCAACATAGATGTTAATCCAAGTTCGCATCATACTTGGCAAAGTAATGACATGCTGCATAATATTATTACCAGTGCTGCAGTGATTCTACAACAGCAAAGTTCCTTTCTTTTTAATAGGAGTGTAGTTTGACTTAGTACATGTAACCTCAGAAGAGTGACGCTTTAGATAGGAAAATTAATAAAAGTCTTTCTAGAAAATGTTTGAGCGAGAGGCTAACGGTCTAATCCAATTCAATGATTTATGCTAAGCTAAGCTAAGCTAAAAGTGAAAGCCAGACCCAAACATGGGCTGAATGGATTTAAAAATGGTAAAACTCAACTGCTTAACTCTAGGAGACTTGTAAAATGATCAAATACCCCCCATATTTTTCAGTACTTCTTTAACAAAACAAGACTAGAGAGAGTCTTCAAAACAGTTCAATTTATGAAGGACAAGCTGAACCTGAACCTTAGTAAAACCTGACCTAGCAGAGATCTAGGTCGTTTTGCGAACCTTAAAAACCAGACAGAGATGATAAAATAGCCTGAAATAAAGCAGCAAGAATGAGAAAAACTAGTCCTAGGGCAAAATAAGATCATAGAGATGTGTCTTGAGGTATCGTTCAGACGTAATTGGTGTGTTAGCTGCACTAATTGAGAGCGTATTCCACCATTGAGGGGAAGGCCTAGAAATACAAATTCTGGACCTGGATGAACAAAAAACCTTCCAATTGGGAACAGTCGGGAGCCAGGCAATCAGAATGAGTGATTGCAGCAGGCGGGCCGGCGTGTACGGTTTAATGAAGGATTGAAGGTAGCGGAGAGCCAGGTCATTAGCGCCATTGTTAGACCCAAAACAATGCCTTGATTGAATTGAATTGTGGCACAGAGACCTGAGCAAAATGCTAACATTAGAGGCGTCAATCTCTGCGTCTCATTCTCCAAAACAAAGACCTCATTTTAGCAAATAAACAGCGACATAATGTTGAGGATAATTACAGCGGTCGTCCTAATGAAGTCGTCTCACATTTGGCCTGTGATTCACAGGTCTGATCATCTCACTGCAGCTGCTGAGAGGCGACATGGAGCAAGTGCGCAGGGAAAACCCCATGATATTCAACCGCGGCGTCGCCATCACGCGCAAACTGGGCTTCCCTGATGTGATCATGCCAGGTAAGTCGAAATTAAGGTCACTGTTGCATTTTGAGATTTGTTTCGGGACCTGAGCGAATACACAAGATAAGAATGTAGGTGCTTGTGAGAGGCTAAGAGTTGGAATATTTACCTGTGCTACAGTCTAATAATAGTTATTTAGGGGTTAGAGATGAAAAAGAAGTGTAATACATACAGTACCATGCAAAAGTCCTAAGTTCTATACCAGGCATCACCAATCTCGGTCCTGGAGGTCCGGTGTCCTGCAGGGTTTAGCTCCAACTTGCCTCAAAACACCTGCCTGGATGTTTAAAGTATACCTAGTGAGAGCTTGATTAGCTTGTTCAGGTGTGTTTGATTAGGGTTGGAGCTAAAATCTGCAGGACACCGGACCTTCAGGAACAAGTTTGGCGATCCCTGTTCTATACTTTACCAGCTTTGTTGGCCTAAGATTTTGTCACAAAACTAAAGCTATGTTTAATATGGCTTCCCTTGGTACAAAGAACTGTTTTCAGAAATAATGTGCTGTGTAATGTGTAACATCAGGTTTCTTTTAGCACTTTCCAGCAGGGGTCTCAAACTCCAATTGTGGCCTGCAGGACGATAGTCTGTGGCCCCCGCATATTTTGAAAGTTTTATGTTAGTGTGTCTCACGAGTTTGATATGTATAGCACTTAACAGTTTTGTGTGTGGAGTTGAACGAACCCGCCAATCACGGTGGGGTATATGGCTCTCGGGGGTGGGACATTGGCTGGACTTGACGCAGGCAGAGAAACATTTCCCATTGAGGGAAAGTTACTGCAGTGTTGTCATGGAGTGTTTTCTTTAGTGCCTGCTGGCTGCCTCGTTTCTATTGGGCACGCGGACATTCGTCCTAGAGTGCTTCATTCACAACACTTCAAGAACGTTTTTTTTTAAGTTGCTGCCCAGCGGGACATTAAAATATATAAATGTATATAAATTAGTGCTTAATTTAAGCCGGATCTTGCCGGATCTAGTTTTTAGGAAATGTCAGATATTTGTATTTTTTCTTTCTGGTATTTATTTTAATAGATTCTCCATTAAAGAAAAGTAAATGGAACTCAATGCAGCCTAATGTAGTCGTCTGCAGTCACATATCGACACCTGTCTGTCGGCAATAAGAGTCCCTGGTAACCCTGACCAATTCTAGAGTCGCATTATTTGTGGGTCATTTGCATCGCTCTACCCGCATTGTATTTGCATTGCCTCACACACTAAACATTACATACATTTTTAAAAGTTACATATATTTTAAAAAAATTTAAAGTAGTCAAAACAAATGACAACAAAACAGGGTGGCTTCTTTTTCCTGTAACAACAGCACGGCGGATAACAGTAAATCTATATATTATTATTATTATTATAAATTTTTATTTATTACTGAATGATTTATTTTCTTAGTAATTTTTAATTTGTTTATTTTTTCATCTTATTTTGTGTTTTAAAAAACTCCAATCTTCTCAAATCTCTTTACTTTAATTTTTTTTAACACAAAATAAGAAAAAAAATAAACAAATTAAAAATAAACAATTAATAATATTATTAATTTCTTTTGGAAAACCTGATGCAGCCTAGCCTCACCCAGACTTGGCCTCCAGCGGCCCACAGGTAAAAACTGAGTTTGAGACCCCTGGTTTAGAGTGTCATATCTTTCTTTTTCTGTCCAGGTGATCTCATAAAGCCTTTATAACATTCAGGTCTGGACCCTGTGGAGGCCATTTCATGACTGTGTTTCGTCAGCAGTTTTCTTTCTCCAAATAGGATTTCACTGCAATTAGCGGATCATGATCATGCAGAAAATGAAAACTATTACCACTGAAGTCTTTTTCCAGAAGGAATATCTGTACTTTTTAACATTCACAATTTTATCAATTCAGACAATATTGCTAACAACACTGGTAGAAATGCAGCTCAAACCAGAAAAAACAGCCTCTCTCCAATATTGTCTCACATGTTTTAAACAATTAGACCAAAATAATTCAAACTCTAACCTAACCTATCAAACCATACATCAACTGAAAGATCATGTATATAATTATTATTTTTAAAAATTCCACTTATGACTGGGTTTGTGGTAAAGGGTCACATATATCCTCTATGCCATGGGTGTCAGGTGTGTGGACAGAACCCAGACGCAGATCAGCAATAAAAAATAAATTGTATTAATTAGGAATAAAAAACTGGACACAGAGCCCAGATAACAGCCTACAGGGCTGGACAAAAAAAAAAAAAAAAAAAAACATGGTAGGGTTATCAACCATTAAGTAAAACAAAAATAAAAACAAACTGGGCAGAAAAAACAGACAAGCATCAAACTACACATAACATGAGAAACGAATCAGCCCCGACAAAAAGCACACTGGGAGAATAAATAGAGGAGCAAACAAAGGCCAAATTGAAGAGCTCAGGTGAAACAAATTAACAAAATGAACAGATAACAAGACGGGCGGGGTCTGACTAATAGACAAATGAGCACATGGGAAGATACAACACAAGCAATGTGCTTAAACACAAAACAGAAAGCACAGACAATAAACAAGAACCTATGCAAAAGACAAACTAAACAAGACATTCAGCTGCAACACAACTGCACACCAAGACATGAAATGTCCAAGACAAAAGCAAAATATCAAACAAACAGAGCAGACAAACAGACATGGAGCATGAACATCCGAATCCTGACAAAACTGTAACCACAGTAGACCAGTGCCAGAATCCGAATGCCATGCACTCACATACACACACAATTATAGACATGAGTGAACAGTTCAAGATAACTTGACGCTGTGCACTCACAATAACACAGAAAAAGAGTACATGGTTCAAGCAAACTCAAACCAATGCACTCAAGAAAAGAAAACAAACAAGAGTGTCAGAGTTCTGTCACAAAGCTAAAAATAAGACAGAACCCTGACAATGGGTGCTCAACCCTGTTCCTGGAGATCTAGCTTCCTACAGAGTTCAGCTCCAACCCGGATCAAACACACCTGAACCAATTAAATAGGACCTGAACCACACTTGATAATTACAGGCACGCGTGTTTAATATGGGTTGCAACTGAAATCTGCAGGAAGGTAGATCTCCAGGTACAACATTCAGCACCCCTGTCGTAAACAGTAGGGGTGTAACCCCAGTGTCCTGACCAAATTCCCTCCGTTGGCATTTACCAATCATGGCCTTCCAATAATCCCCATTCATTGAAGTGGCTCTACCTCTGTCTCCGCTCCCCCTAGCTGGTGTGTGGTGTGCCATCACTTCATCCAAGTGGATGCTGCACACTGGTGGTGGTGTGGAGAGACCCCCCTCGCTTTGGGTGTATGACCATACACTATATAAATACACATTACATTACATTACATAGCAATCTTTGAAGCTTAGCTAAGACATATATTAGTTTTTGTTAGCCATCAATTTGATTCCAACTACCTGTTGGTAAATTTGCTAAGAGAAATGATTCGTCAAACTATGGAAGGGGGCTCCACGGTGGTGTAGTGGGTAGCACGTTCGCCTCACAGAAAGAAGGTTGCTGGTTTGAGCCTCGGCTGGGTCAGTTGGCATTCCTTTGTGGAGTTTGCATGTTCTCCCCGTGGTCGCGTGGGTTTAAGTCTTTAAGTCCTTTTTGTGTTCAGTCCTAAACATTGACTGTTTTCTGTGCACACTTAACTACCCACTACCTGGCAAACCTCATAAAATTTCCCTCCCGTGTCTGCATCACTTTTCACGCGAAGGTTGAAATAATGCACAAGCCCTTAAGCGAGTCTTGAGAAACGGCCTTTAGCAAGACCAATAATCACGCATAACAGCACATAATCGGCCTCATTGCCTTTTAACTGCCCAGAATCAAGCTTATATAAATGAATGTGACCCACATTTTGACAGACTGTACCGGCTATCCGCTATAAAACCCCCAGAGGGCCTGTAAAACCAGCTGGACTCTTGCCACGTCAAAGTTAAGAAATCCCTTCCCTGTGATTCAGAAGGAGCCTTGGGGCATCTCAAAGTTACTCGCTATAAAACTGTGTCAACTGTGTTCCTTTAAAGAAAGTGAGTGATTTGATGGAGCTAAGAGTACTTTCAAATACCTTTGAGTTAGTGGTGCCCATCTGGCATCTGGTGGTAATTTCTATGATTGTCTGATAAAACTTTTTTAAACTAGTAGCTAAATTTTACAGTTTCACTGGCTTTGCGAGGGAGTGAATTAATCTAAAGTGGCCAATAAAATCTGACAGCAGGTTTTTCAAATTAATACCAAATGACTTTTACAAAAAGTGAAGCTAGTTGTAACAAATCTGTAGTTTTTTTTTTTGAATATTACAACTTATCACCACAGTTAGGTTTCCATCCAAAGATGCAAATTAGATTTTGAATCGTCCAATCGCCGCTTCCTGACTTCCTAAACTAGCAGCAAATATCAAAAATAAAAATTGGATTTGCTGCGATTTAAGCCACTGTGGGCATTTTTCCTATATAATAATGTACTTAAATCAGAAGATAAAACACAATGAAGGTGCAGTGGCTTTTGGAGGCTCAATTAAGGCTCAATTCTGGAGGCAAAACACTGAACGACTTTGATGATGGACTTTGCCCATACCTGTCAACCCTCCCGTTTTTCCCTGGATTCTCCCATATTTTACAGCTCTATCCCGCTACCATTCCGTAAATGTATTTTCCCGTATTTCTCCCGTATTTTCAGTCTTTCTCTGAAGGGTGGCATTCTCTAAATGTGAGTCCGTTCTGTGCTTTTGGTTTATTAAGGCATAAAACACTTTGAAATGAATATAAAATCGGCGCAATTCCCTTTCCTTATCATGACAGGTGTCTTCGCTCCTCCTGTGCAATCCTCAAAACAGTCATAGCAGTGCGTGACTGTCAGCTGATGTGCTCCATAGTGATAAATAGACGCTGTTTCCCAAACGGATTCTGTACACGCGATTTGATGCGGAGCGAAAGTCTGGGTTTTGGGTGCTTGTTTGAACAGACATTTACACATAATTAATAATAATAACATCTAAAGATGTCGATCTTGGTGGGTTTTTTTTCCAAACACAACTAATTTGTCCAAATTGAGCATAAAGATTTGGAAAGCAATCGAATTCTTAATAAGGGGGTATCCCTTATTTTCAAATCCCAATGTTGACAGGTAGGACATTACCTGATGGATTTTAGAAAGACCAAAACAACATTTCAGATGTTTTACAATGTTGTCGGTCTGCTGGTTTGTTTAATAATGCCGTACGATCATGCCCATTTTTATCATCACATGATCTTTCAAAACAAAATGACATGATTTTATTGATGCGCATGCTGAAATTTATATTTAATATTTCTAATTTATATGTACATGTTATATACATGGTTTCATTTCTGTTTCCTTTACTCAGATGTGTTTGTGCGTTTCAAAATGTATGCATACCCTGGTGTTTCCATTAAGAATATTTTTTTGCAATATTCCAAAATGCGCATAGAAATAGGTGGATGGAAATACAGCCCATGACACAAACTCAAGTGTGAATAAGTAGTGCAGGAGAGGACCGGGTTATCTGAAGAATTCTGCAGTGGCTGGATGTTAGACTGAAAGCCTTGCAGTAACCCAACCTCTCATCAATTACCCAGCACAGTGGGTGAAGCAGTTCTTTAAGCTAAAAACACTGAAATGAAGAAATGGTCAGCCAAGAGTCCTGAACTAAACCTGATTGAAATTATCTATTCAACCCCTGCTAATAAAGTAATGGCTAAGAAACCACTTGCGAGACTAGGGATTTTTTTTTTTTGAGAGACCAGTAATGTCCTGTGAGTGACTAGTAATGTCCTGTGAGAGACTAGTGATGTTTTTGAGAGAATAGTGATGTTTAAGAGAGACTAATGATGTCCTGTGAGAGACTAGAGATGTTTTTGAGAGACTAATAATGTCATGTGAGAGACTAGTGATGTTTTTGAGAGACTAATAATGTCCTGTGGGAGACTAGTGATGTTTTTGAGAGTCTAGTGATGTCCTGTGAGAGACTAGTGATGTTTTTGAGAGACTAGTGATGTCCTGTGAGAGACTAGTGATGTTTTTGAGAGACTAGTAATGTCTTGTGAGAGACTAGTGATGTTTTTGAGAGATTAGTGATGTCT
>CAIGQQ010004613.1:3226710-3243945 GCA_903798035.1 Danio albolineatus | reverse complement strand
TTTTTGTTGATTACACATAGCTGGGAGCTGCTCAATGACTGATCACGAGGACTATTTATACACCATATTGGCACACTCACTTTGCTGAGTCTTGTTATACTGTTTACTAGAGTAACGGTCAGACACAGGAGAAACGGGTACATACTGGTAACCCCCCCCCCCCCCCCCCCTCCCAATACGGTTCGTACCACTGGGATGCATTCAATCACGCCAATCAATGGTAGGAAAATTTGCATTCAACAGTCTGAAACTGGCAGTTCTAGAGCACCGATAGAGCACCGATAGACATCTTAAGTATTTACAAAACACGTTTCTTGTAAAATAGGTGTTTATATCTGCATGTAGCCTTGAAAAAAGAAACTTTAGACACATAATTTGTATCTTTTGACCTACAGTAACCTCTAAATAAGTCCCTAAGCACTGAAAACATATTTTATTAATACATTAGATGTAATTAAAATACATTCATAAATTTGATTCACTGAAGTATGTATACTACCAAAAAAGTTACCACCGATCATCAATGTACAATTCGCTCACTGCTTGTAATCAGTCGTTGAGCAGCTCCAAAGCTGTGTGTGTGTGTGTCATCAACAGAAACCCAAAACAGGTGTGTGTGTGTGAGGTGCATGACAGGATTTCTAGTCCAAGTGAAGGTGAAACAAAAAAGAACCACAATAATGTCAAAAAAAAAAAAAAGTAAAAATTTAAGTGTCATGCAGGGGATTTTCGAAAAGTTAATGTACGGCTATATTTACTATATACATATATTAAGGAAGTATACTGTTAACGTTTCCATATTTTATAGCAGCATTTTTACATTTTTGGGGGTTTTTTTACTGTTGAAATCACTGACATTTTTTACAGTGTATTTTTGAATGACTTAATTCTATAAATATTATTTTCGTATACAAAATATTGTTTCAAACGACTAAAATGTCAATAAATTTTAATTTACAACATTAAATTAGATGTTAAAAACAGCTCGTTCTGCTGCTTGATGTTGCAAACTAATATTTTCTTGTTATATTATATTTTGTCTAGTCATGCAAAAACTTGTAGCGCAAGTACAGATATGGCTTTTGAGAATGCGTGTTTTTTCACCCGGAATACTGCAATTCGTCATTCGCAGTCACGCAGTCTACTGCGGTTTGAAAAGCCAGCTTTTCAAAAAAACCCAACAACAATTCTGTGCTTTACGCAATAGCCACCAGGTGGCGCAAGGAACAACCGCTTTTCCATTTCCAAACAGATTGGGAAAACGGCAGGTAAAAATGTGTTTTGTGACATCAAGCAAGTGTTAATGTTTTTATATAACATGGTAAAATAAAAAATGTTAATTAATCATCACGAGAAAATAATCAAATCGTTTGTTACAACATCAAAACCCATTCCTCCAGAGGTGAAATATGACGAAGTCAAAAAGAGAGTCAAATCTCGTTGAGTTGGAATAATTCGTTCCTGAAATAGAAACACAGGCCCTGTATGTGCCGTTCACATATATTCAGTTAATATAGAATAAGAATAATTATATTAATAATAACAATAATAAATAGGATGTCGTTTATTTATTTATTGTTTTTCTTAATAAATAACCTACTATAAAATAAAAGCATTAACGTATGCTATGGATAAGGATTTAATGAATGCTCCATAAATGTGGCATTACAAACTTCAGTCATATATTTGCTAATGTATATATATATATCTATATATATATATATGCACGTTATGCGCATAGGCTATGTGGGTCTGACCGCTTACACGTTGCTTATACGCACAGGATGTACAGCGATAATATCTTTACAGATGAAAATAATAATAATAAAGGATTAAAATGTTAATTTTTTGCTTATTTACTACATAAATAAAAAACACGGCCTCCATGCCTTCTTCATGTCGAGGGGCTTTTTCAGCTTATTTATGACAATTGGCATTTTATATTATTATTACTAGCAGTATTGTTTATTATTTATTGCATGCATATTTCTATTAGTTTTAATAAACAAGTGTAGATTTGTCCACCTGTGGGGTTTCGGAGATGTCTGCATCACCATATGGGGCATAAAAACAGGACGTGTGTTTGGATATAACTCAGTAGTTTGACCATATTTCGTTATTATTGTTCATTTATTCGTTTGCTGGAGATTAGAACTGAATTTAGAAATTGTTTTGAATCAAATCTTTGCACTTAACTAACAAAATTAAATATGTAGGCTAATGAATTCAGATGAGACATGGACGCAGTGGTTATATTTATAAGAAAAATAGTGATTTTTGTAACATTTTAATCTCTATTTTTTCCTATATAGAGATATTTGTGTTTTGCTGTACAGTGTGTATTGAATCCACATAGGCGCATAACAAACGTGCTGGACTTTATGAGCCTCCGATTTTCCTTTACTTTCACTTTCTTTCTTTCGTGGAAAACGGTGTTGTATGCACAGACATCCATTAGCCTACATAATTAATTTCGTTTGTTAAGCGCAAAAAATTGTTTCAAAACTATTTCTAAATTTAGTTCTAATTTCCATATCTTTCCAGAGAAGGTATTTAAAGATTGCATAACCAATGACTGGTCATATCCACCCATGATCAACTCTGAGGCGTCGCAGACATGAAATCGGTTGTCGTGAACTATGCCACATTAACGTTTTAACATAAGTCATTATTTAAAGATTTTGACTTGAGCGTTTTATTTTATCTTAGACTTTCTGTGCTTTCCTTTTCTCTGTCTCGGTCACTCGCGTTCCAATGCTGCACGTGAAGAAACAACTATAGGCAATATGTTGGCTTAGACTAGGCTACTGGTATATAATATTTTCTTTTTTTTTTACATATAGTATTGCATTAATTTGCATAGTTATAGTTTATTAAATAAATGCCTTCGTTTTGGTTTGGAGTCATCATGCAAACATCAAGTTTTAAAAATTGATATTTTATGAAAACACTGGATTTAAGCAGGCTTCACTGTGGCATTTGAAGAAATCTTTTGGATCATCAGTGAGAAAATTAACAATAATTTATCAATTAATCGTAAATATTCATAATATTCAAAAACATAATGCCATAATAAACATAATGTGCCTATGGCGTGCGCCAGTATTCCAGGGCAGCCCCTGAATGAAAAGGTCGCATTACATGCATAATACCGGCTGAGCTGTCAGAGCAAACTAACTGCAGGATGTTTATTGTTTTCAACCATTCTTAAACAGCTGCAGACTAATTGTGAATAGTTATAATATAGATAAGTAAGATTAAGTTAGTTAGATAAATGACATGGAGCTTGTTACAGACAGAGCGGAGGCTCCTTCCTTCCACGCCGCTGCTGAAAACCTGTATGATCAGAGCAGGCGGAGCCGCCATGGCGCAGTTCCGCGGACACAAGCTCACCTCGTCCCGTCAAATAAGCTATTATTATTGTTATTATTATTATTATTATTATTATTATTATTATTATGCAGCAGATCATTTTAATGCGTTGTGCTGTGCTCTACTGTCAGTGTTCTGCGCATGATGGTGTGTGTGAGTCCGCCATGTTTGCTTGGACACAAAGAAATCCAGGGATACAGTAGGCTACTTTATTACAGATGTACCTACTAAGAAACTAGCTATAATTTAATTAAATTATTTACTATTATTAATAATGATGATGATAAACATAAAATATTCGTTTAAATATACATTTTTTTTAAGCAGCAGTTCTACTTTTGAGTAAATCATTTTTATTTATTTATTTATTTATTTTCCCCTCTAGTTTCCCATTTCTAACTCCATGTGCCAGTTTTTAAAAAAAACGAATTCAAACCGGTTTTCCTGACAAAAGCTTGACCAAATGACCCAAGCAGGGAACATTAGCATACGAAAAGCGGAATGGGGGTGGGGGACTTATAGCTTCTGTCTAACAGCGAACAGCTTTCGTTGAAAAAGGAAAAAAATTCCACCGGCCCGTCCAAGCCTTTAGGACAGGGCTATTCAACTAGTTTGTCATGGGGGCCGGTTCATGAAAAGCATCCCAAACAAAGGGCCGGAGAGGTACGACTTGCAATATGAGTGAGGATGCAACTACATATGTAACCCCAACACAAAAAAATATCATCCATATAACGAAATGTAATTGAGTTAGCCCACCTCAATTTTATCAAATATAGCTGAGCAAATAGAAATCCATTAAATTACTTTAATCGATTTACATTCGTTCAACTCAATATAAATTAATTTAATGGAAATATATTCTCCATACTATTTATTTTTTAATATTTATTTATTTTATTACCACACACACACACAAGCCAAACAGATTGAGTTTCTTTTATTGGAAAAAAACATTTAAAACACTTCAAGAGGTCCTGCATCTGCAGTAAATGTATCACATGTCACAGATGTGTTCACCCTGCATGATTATCTGGGCTAGTGTTCTGTCGCTGCTTTGTTTACCTTCAAGATGGATCGGCGACAGGGAGTTTCACACTGCATGACTTCAAAATAGGAAGAATCGCAGACAACTTTCTTACGTCTCACACCCAAAAACACATATCTTTTGTTATTAACTACATGACAAGAAAGAAGCCTTTAATGGGGTGGAAAATCACAGAGCTTGATGCACGCTGGCATTTTGCCCTTTGGGTTTTAGGTTTTGAAAAAGGAAAAAAATTCCACCATACCGTCCAAGCTTAGGACATTTAGTATATTTAATAAAGTAATAAAGTAATAAAGTAGCCTATCCGTTCATTTGTTTGTGTCCAAGCAAACATGGCGGACACACACACTCGCACACACACACCAAATGCACAGAAAACCGAGAGCGCAGCACAACGCATTAAAATGGTCTGCTATACAATACTTTTTAAATATAGCTCATGTTACATAGTCCTATTTTTGTTGCTGATACAGTATGTGTGCATATTTCACATGCACATGCAAAAATAATAAAAATAAAAAGTAAATAAGTAAAACGAAACGAAATTAAAACACACGAAACACACTAAAACAGGGCAGTTAATTTAAACAGTTGTTAAAAAACATTGTTAAAAAACATAACATTAATTTAAAGGAGAACACTGAGGCTTTGAAAAAGCAAAAAAAACTTTAAAAAAAAATATAATATGATTTTAAAATAATATGATTTTAATATAATAATATAATATGATTTTAAAATAATATATATAATTTCCGCGCATCAACGCTGCGGTTCTCTGAATGATTAACTTAAAAATGTGTAATTTAGGCTACAAGCCTACACTGCTAGCGTATTTGCTTATGCCAAATTAAACGCAAGAAAATGTACTGTAGGCATATTTTAACGGCTAAAGCATATCGATTGTATTTTGACTTGTAAGCTATAAGTTCATTGCCCTAAAATATGAAAATCTAACCTGAAAATAGTTCTCTTTAAGCTAGATTTTTAATAATTTAAATAAATATTGTTAATATGAACCCTTTAAGACCGACGGGAGTGCCCGCGCTCTGGTTTGCGTGCCTCTGTTTGAATGCCAATAAAAACCGAAAGCATATAGCCTAGGTAGAGCGATAATCTTTTTGCATATGAAATCAGAGACGTTATACTTTCAGATCTAGCCCAAAACAGTGTCCTGTTGCAATGTTTTCCTTCTTTAATGAGATTACACAAAAAGCCTAAAATGTTTACAACAAAAAAACACTTTAATTCATTTCACGCCTTTGCAAATGTGTTTTATAAAGGTTGTTATTAGGCTTGTTTGAGGTGCGCCTCGCCTTGACTGCAATGTAGACGAAAGCAGGCGGCTGCAGTAAGAGGAGGGCTCAAAAAATACATCAGAAGTCGGACACTTCCCGAATCTCGCTGTTTTGCCGCCTGGAAACGTCACCAGTGGCGGAGATTGCGATCGCGTTTTTTTATCGCGGACGAATGACCTCAAGAAAAATACTATAGTAACTTATAGTAAATATTATAGTGTTTTTGAACATGTTTTTTTCAGTATTTGGTTATGTTTATAGTTGTTGTGATACCATATCAACTAGGCCTAGGCATTTAAATAGGTTATTTTTATAACAGGCATATGATTCAAAGACACTATAGTATAAGTTACTATAGTATTTTTTAATGTGGGAGTGGATGCAATTGAAATATCAGAAGATGAACAGCTCATTACTTAAAAGGGTGTACAGTATTTAATATACATCTGTATATTCTTTCTTATATGAAACCACACAAAGAGGAGGCATAATGGCAGAACAGTCTGATGACCTTTGCATGTCTGCATATGTATGTATTGGACTGACTTTCAGGGAATAAAATTGCACAAAAATTTCAATATGGTCGTCGCAGTTTCTCTTTATCCGTGTCGGAACATCATAATTTTTTTCACACATGCACACAACACACACACATCCACATTTACTGTACACATACAGGCACAATAACACACACACACACACACACACACACACGCACACACGCACACACACACACACACACACACACACACACACACATACACTGGCATGGAGTCGTGACCGCACAATAAACAAAAAAATAGTCCGATGTTTTGGAGTTATTAACCGCGTCAAACAACAAGGAATTCTCCGACTCATCATCTGCTCCAGATTCTATTGCCAGTAAAGACGAAGCTGACTTTTGTGAAAGATTAGGGGCACTTAAAACTCACGAGAAAACTGTGGATGATGAAGGCCAGCAGCCTGATTCAGTAGATGTTTTGGTTTACTAATTCTTTAAATATAACTCTCTTGAGCTCTAAAAGAAAAAAACGCAGAAGAAATTTGCGGAAACACAACTGCCAGTCATTTAGTTTTTCAGTTAGGGGATTTAATAAAAATGTTTAGTTCACTGTAAAAAGTGTTACTTAGATCTAACTTATAAAAAGTGAGGCAAGCGGCTGCATGGGCTGTTTTAGGTTGGTTCAACTTCCAGCCTTTTTTAAGTATACTGAACACAGAAACATTGCTTAAAATAAATGCAACCAAATTAAGTTGAGCCAACTATTTTTTTTTCCAAAATTACTCAAGTCAGATAAACCTACTTTTTTTGTTACAGGTAATGTATTTATTAGTAGCTATATGTTACCTGTACTTACTTTAATTAGGTATTAAAAACTAAATAAAATCAACCTAATCATGTCATTTAAAATGAATTCAATTGACATCTGGCTGTAACCTAAGAAAATAAATCTTCATTTCTATACTCTAAGCACAATATACAGTGATTAACTAAAAACATATAAAAGACTTTCCTGTCAATAAAAATAAAAAACCTCACCTGCCTAGCGAAGTCAGCCGTTTAGCATGACTTTACCAATCATTTGGCTAAATTTACAACTTACCATGTTAATCAGATCCGCTGCTGCAAGCAGTTAGCGCCATGCGTCAACAAGGCCAAAACACAAACTGATTGTTAACTGGTCAGATTAATATTACATTATTATTTATTGAAGAAAAATTTACGTCTATTTTGTGTTTGACACATTAAATATTGCATTTTAAAATACTGATTTGTTTACAGAACAAATCAAAGCATACATAACATAACAGAGCATCACGCACCTGCAGTGTTTCCAACAGCATAGAGATAAATAAACTAAACTAATAGAATAAACTAAACAAAAAGAAAAAATAGATAGTCCTGCACTAGATATTTTTCATTTAAATGAAAAATTTAGACTACAAAAGGAAAACACTGACTCCTTTTTAAGAAGCGGCATATGCTGTTTATCCAATCATGTTATTTTCTTCCATCAAATAAAAATATCAGGCTACCTCGAATCGATCGCATTAAATATGCATTTAATTAATGCTCTGCTGTTAATATTATATTACAAAACCCGTCAACATTTTTAACATAGGTCATTAGTTTAAAGATAATGTCTTATGACTTCTTTCCTCCGTCTCACTCGCGGTTCATAGGTTATTGTAAAAATGTATATTATATAAGAACTATTAATAACTCTAATTTTCTAAATGGAAAAGGCTGGTTTGTTAGTTGTACACTAAATTATCAAAACTATAGCCTATTTGTTGAGTTTATGATGCAGATCCCAGGATGGAGGCGGTCAGGATCAGCACAGGTTTGGCAACTCGTCTGTCAAACTGCAGTATTCTTTGCTTCTTGGCAAACGTGTTGTCGGCACGTGTTACCGTCCCGCGAATTAACAAATGTTGCACATCAGGGGCTGATCACACCGAGCGCACCTGTCCGTTCCAAAAGCGGGACGCGCGCCGTACTGAATAGTCTAATATACGAATAGTCTAACCGGTAAATAAATCTAAGTGGTTTAAGCTTGCATGTGTGCGCATAGTTTGATGTCTTTACGTAAAATGTTAAACATTTATATTATTTGAAATAAAACTAAAAGAAATAAAGGGAATACAATATCATTTAGGCTAAACCACTCGTTTGGCACTGAAGCCATGATCCGTTTGCAATGTAAACGGTATCGTTGCAACTTTCATTGATAAATCAGTAATAGTGCATATTATTATTACTATAAAAAGTATATTATTGCCTTAAGTCAGTAGCTTAGGCAGTAATGCAAAGTAATAATAAATGTAGGCTATATAAATAGTCTGAAAGGAAAAAAGAGGGAACAAAATCAGTCACCAGGTCTAGTGCCCCCCTAAGGGATTAAAATGCCCCCTCAGTTATGACATCCTGGCGCCGGGCCTGCCTGGATTACTGGCACACGCCATAGGCACATTATATCTATTATGGCATTATGTTTTTGAATATTATGCATATTTACGATTAATTGATAAATTATTGTTAATTATAAGGACACGTTGTGTGAGGCGGCGTACTTAGGACACGTTGTGTGAGGCGGCGTTCTTAGGACACGTCGTGTAAGGCGGCGTGCTTATGACACGTCATGCGAGGCGACATCTTAGTTAAGACGTACTAAACACGTCCAATTTTATTTACAATTTTCTTACTTGCGTCGCCGCTACTGTACGTCGACTGCTCCTTCTCCTTCTCCATGTAAGGCTGAGAAGTGGCTGGCTGCTTGCCGTACATGTTCACTATGTTACATAACTGCCCCCTGCTGGCCATGTGCGTCTTGTGTTGGGCCATGTTTTGCATTCACACGGGATACTGCAGTAAACTATGAGAACACTTTAAATCACTCGCGCGATTTTTGTGGCCATATCTGTACTTTGACAGACCATTTTCTGCCGTTTAAGGCAACTGTATCGGAAGTTCTTAAACAATCGCTTCTGCATTGAAGAATAAGTTCAATTGTCTAAATTGGCCATAGTGTGTGTGTGTGAATGAGTGTGTACGGATGGTTCCATTAATAGGTTGCAGCTGTAAGGGCATCCGCTGTGTATAACATATACTGTATAAGTTGGCGGTTCATTCCCCTGTTGTGACCCCTGATTAATAAAGGGACTAAGCCGAAAAGAAAATGCATGAATGAAGAAATAATGACAGAATTCTCATTTTTGGTAAACTATCCCTTGTAAAAACTGACTGTGATCTGTAGCTCATGTGGTGATTCATTTAGTCAAAATTAAAAGTCAATTTGAAAGGAGTAAACAAGTTTGGGTTTTTTCTAATGTATTTTGTATAGTCCCGTCATAAATGTTGTAACTTTGATGGTGCATTAAAAATCTAACCGTTTCCATTCCTCATATCTTTTGTCAGGAGTGCATTAGTCTGGGCTCCGGAGAACACAACATCAGCGAGTACCGCTCTTTCGTTCTCTACCACAACAACAGTCCTCGCTGGAGTGAAGTCGTCAAACTGCCCATCCCTATCGACCGATTCCGAGGGTCCCATCTGCGCTTTGAGTTCAGACACTGTTCAAGTAAGGACTATATTCATTTTGTACACATCTGACTTAGAGAATTCACGACTTAACGATGGGAATTGTCATTATTTTCTCTATGAAATAAATTGTTAATATCAACATTCTATTTCCGTTGCTAGTATTGAAATCCGCAGTCGGATTTCTACTCGTAACGACTGTGATTTTTAATATGAGGAATTACTATTCAGCAACTAATTTAGCACCATTTCAGATGTTTTACGATGTGCTCAGCCTGCTGGTTTGTCCATTTCCACACATTTTTATCATCACATGATCTCTTATAACAAAATCACATGACCTTTTTTTAATGTGCATACTGGAATTTATGCGGTAAAAGTGTTTCCATCTCAGTTTATGCGCATCTTTTCTTATCGGATAAAAAGTTTATCCTACTCAGTTATGCGCATATATTTTTTATGAGCATTTTAAAAATTGATGCGCATCATGGCGTTTCCATCAACTGTTTTTTATGTGCATATCCAATATATGTTCTCAGGATATGAATTCTTGACATCATAAAGTCAACTGCTGATCTCGAAATTGTTGATATCGATAATGAAACTGTTAAAGGCAACCCTGGGTTTGAATCTGGGTTTGAATTTTAATATAATGTAAAAGACGCCTCATTGAGAAATACGTTGAAAAAAACGCGACACATTTACGTTATTTAAAAAAAAATCCACATTCCAGTTTATTTTGGACCATGGGCACTCCCATCGTTTTTGATGACGTAATTTGTTTGCTCCGCCTCTAGCGCGCTGTCTATTGCCATTTCAAATTCACCAAAATGTTGCACGGCGGCTCAGTGGTTAGCACTGTTGCCTCACAGCAAGAAGGTCACTGTGTTTCGAGAGTTCGAGTCCTGGCTGGATCAGTTGGCATTTCTGTGTGTTTGCAAGTTCTCCGTTTTCGCATGGGTTTCCTTCGGATGCTCCAGTTTCCCCCAGAGTCCAAAGACATGCAGTACAGGTGCAGTTGCGAATTATACAACCTTCCTTTGGCCTAACCCCTACCGTTTTAGATCTTGAAAAGAGATCAGAACAAAGAAGCTTTATTTTTATGATTTGTGTCATTGTCACATTGAAACTTTAGGACTGTGAAGTCTGTGTATAATTGTATGTGTCTTGAGTATTTTGAGAAATTCATTTATATTGGTTTCATTTATAGGTGATCCCACTTGGTAGGGCTGCGCAATTAATCGCAATTTGAGCACATTCGATTATAAGTACATTGTTAGGTTGGGGTTAGGGCTGGGTAGGGTTAGTGTGAGTTGACATGTACTTGCAAAGTTTCTTATAGTCAGTTAAATGTCTGTTGAATGTCAGTATCAGCAGATATTAAGCAGACAGTCTACTTATACTCAAATGGACCATTGAAATAAAGTGTTACCGATTATTTTGTCCTTATTGCACAGCCCTGCTACTTGGATATTTTTGGATACGGACTGAAGAGTCTGAAATAAAAGGAATGTATTTGATTTATTTACAGCAAAAGATAAAGGAGAAAAGAAGCTTTTTGGCTTTGCGTTTACGCCACTGATGAGGGAAGACGGCACAACCCTCTCAGATGAGAGTCACGAGCTTTACGTCTACAAGGTGAGCACAGTCTCTGACAATATATTACTCTGACTATATATTACACATACACATTCTTTTATTGTGTAATAATTACATTACAATATTTATATCCATGCATATAGCAGATAAAAACTACAATAACTAATATGTGCACTTTATATTTAGAAATAAATGTATTTTTGTATCATTGTCGCAGTTAAAACCATGTTAAACGTCACTATTTAATCTCTATGCACTTTTTTATTTTCAGTTTCACTTCAGTACTTGGACAAATATATTAAACTGTTCTTTATGTTATTTTAGTTCATTTTGTATTGTTTTTATGCTAACAATAAGATACAATAAGATTGTGTTGGTTAATGTTAGCTGATGTATTTACTACTGTGAACAAACAACGAACAATACATTTATTACATATTTATTAGTCTTTGTTCACTCTAAAACAGGGCTGCCCAAACTTTTTCTTATGAAGGGCCAAAAACCAAACTTACCTGAGGTGCCGTGAGCCAAAGGTACATTAAAGTTTCCATGAGTAATCTTCTAATTTATTTCCTAATATTAAAAATAAGTAGAAAACATTGGTCACACTTTATTTTGATGGTCCGTTTGTTGAATTTAAGTTACATTGCAACTAATTCTCATTAGATTATAAGTAGACTGTTAGGTTGGGGTTAGGGTTAGTGTAAGTTGACATGAACTTGCAAAGTTTCTTATAGTCAGTTAAATGTCTGTTGAATGTCAGTATCAACACATATTAAGCAGACAGTCTACTAATACTCAAATGGACCATAAAAATAAAGTGTTACCAAAACATTCATTTAAATTGTATTAACGAATGCAGTATATTTAAAAATATATATATTTCATGAATTTATTACAGCAAAAACATGAACAATTTTATTAATCCAGTGGAGTTCAATGCTGAACACACTAAACTGCACCTGCCTTTGACTTGATTTGCTCGCCGATGTCTTGTGCATTGCCTGATATCCGTCGAGTGACAGTATTTACATTTTATTTTAAATCTGACGAAATTACAACACTAAAGGAATTTCAAAACAAGCAAAAGGTTACATTACATTCGAAATTACATGGAGTCGTGGGCCAAATCAAAGGTTAGAATGGGCCAACTTTGGCCAGCGTGCCCTAGTTTGGGCATCTTTGCTCTAAATAATGAAAATAAAGTTGTTTGTTGTTACTTCACATAATCTTGTGGTGGATTAATGCTTACGAGCATGAATTTGGATATTGATAATGCATTAGTAAATGTTGATCTATGATTAATAAACGCTGTACACGTATTTTTCATTATTTCTTCACGTTAGTAAATACATTAAATAAAATTAATTGAAGTAACGTTATTCTAGAGTTTGACCATTTTTATTTTAGTTAAAGATCGATGATAAAGGTACAATAACAAGTTTACGGAAATGGCATAGCAGATTCACATGTTGTTTAAAACTTTCCTATGTGTGTGTGGATCAGTGTGATGAAAACACCACCTTCAGTAACCACGCGCTGTACCTGGGCCTGCCCTGCTGTAAAGATGACTTCAACGGCTGCCCGAACATCCCGTCCAGCCTCATATTCCAGCGCAGCACGAAGGAAACCCTCTGGATATCAACTCAACTCTCTTCCACCAAACTAACACAGAATGGTAACATACTAAAGCCATGTCCACATGCACACGAGTATTTTTATAAACGAACTTTGTTTTTTAAAATGTACAGATATTTATGCTCACATGAAAACGCAACAACTGTGATGCACGTTAAAGTCTGCTTGAACCAGAAGCTGTGATCATTTTTGTTTTTTCATATTGTGACGCAGAGAAATAGAATATTTAGTGAGAAAACAGTGGGCGTGGCTTGTTTTTTCTACTGATTGGATGTAGCAAAGTAGGCGTTTCATTCAGAAGGAAGTTTCGAGAGAGCTGTTACAACCTAACAGACACCTCCTCTTCAGCATTTCTGTTGGTTGTCAAAACTGACAGTTGGAGGGGTGTGGTTAAGTATGTTAGCCATGCGCAATACCTCAGACAGACGTAATCTGAGATTTTAACAGGAAGTACATTTTTAGATTTAAATTAAATATTAGAAGGGCAAACATTTTTTTTTTTTTTTTGTCTCAATGGCATGCACAGATGAATTGTTCACCCCAAAACTAGCAACGTGAGCTGACAAAATCAATATGGTTCGTTTTGATTTCATGTGTACTTTAAAGACATGCTGAACCAACAGGTGGCGATAAAATCCTTTTATGAAGGGTTCACAGTAAACGACTAATTAAGTATTTGCGCAAATAAATTGTAGTGGCAGATTTCCTCCCTGCAGTGTAATCGACGCGGAATACACAACGGGTTTGCAACGAACACACAGGATTCACCTCAACCGGGTCTTCCGGTTTGGGTGTGAACCCAGTCATGTTGGCCAATCAAAAAAGGAGAAAACATTATGCATGTTGACGCCATTTAGTTTTCACATGACCGCACTGTAATTGGAGTTTCTGAATATCTTCCCCCAGCCAGTTTTCAGACAGTTTTGGTTTCAGTCACACTGTGTTTTCGTGTGGCCAAACAGTGTAAAAAAAACATTTTGAAAATAGCCGTATTTGTGTGGACAGGGACTAAAACTTTCTGAGCAACAATTATGTTACTACTATTATAGATTTTCTCTAAAGAAGTTGTTACTCCACCACATTTAGAGCGTCATTATGGACGTTTTACATTATAACTAACATGGTTCGAATGTTGGATTTCTGACAGATCAACTACAGTTTAGGGAAAAACTTTTCACTACATCATTTGTTTTTCCAAATGATGAATCATACTATGGTAATTCAGCCACAAATTACGTTGTAAATTAAATTACATTAAAATCTAATTTGTGATGCATATCGAGTTTGTGCAGCATTGATAAGATATGAGCCTTTTTGACTGGCCATGCTTTGTCGAATTTTACTGATAAACCAACATTTGTCAGGTAGCTGAACAGGGGTGCGTTTCCGAAAACCATCGTTAGCCAACTAAGGTCACGAGTTCTTTCGTTATAAACATAGTTCATTGATTTGGTGTTTTCCAAATCTGTCGTTCCAACAAACATTCACAAACTAAAAATTTTACGACCTCTAGAGCTGTAGTTAGAAGTTGAGCAACCTCTAGAGCTGTAGTTAGATTTTCTCTAAAGAAGTTGTTACTCCACCACGTTTAGAGCGTCATTGTGGACTTTTCACATTATAACTAACATGGTTCGAATATTGGATGTGTGACAGAGCAACTACAGTTTGGGAAAAACTTGACACTACATCCTGTTTTTTCCAAACGATGAATCAGACTATGGTAGTTCAGCCACGAGTTACGTTGTAAATCATTCATTCATTCATTCATTTTCTTTTCGGCTTAGTCCCTTTATTAATCCGGGGTCACCACAGCGGAATGAACCGCCAACTTATCCAGCATTTGTTTTACACAGCGGATGCCCTTCCAGCTGCAACCATCTCTGGGAAACGTTGTAAATCAAATTATGTTAAAATCTAATTTGTGATGCATATCGAGTTTGAGCAGCATTGATAAGATATAAGCTTTTTGAATGGCCGTGCTTTGTCGAATTCTACTGATAAACTAATATTTGTCAGGTACATAGCTGAACAGGGGTGCGTTTCCGAAAACTATCGTTAGCCAACTAAGGTCACAAGTTCTTTCGTTATAAACATAGTTCATTGATTTAGTGTTTTCCAAATCTGTCATTCCAACGAACATTCGCAAACTGAACACTTTACGACTTCTAGAACTGTAGTTAGAAGTAGAGCAACTTCTAGACCTGTAGTTAAATTTTCTCAAAAGAAGTTGTTACTCCACCATGTTTAGAGTGTCATTATGTATCGTTTTACATTTCAACTAACATGGTTCGAATGTTGGATGTGTGACAGAGCAACTACGGAAGCACTTGTCACAACATTTTTCTTTTTTCCCCAAACGATGCGTCATACTATGGTAGTTTAGCTAAGAGTTGTCACAACATCCATTTTTTCCAAACAATGAATCATACAGCCAAACTGCAAAGAAAAAGCATTTTGAAAATACCCGTATTTCTGTTTACAGGGACTAAAACTTACTGAGCAACAATTAATTTTCCTCCATTCTGTCAGTTATTGCTAACACTTCCTGTTGTGTTTTAAAGTTGATCTGCTAGCCTTGCTGAAGTGGAAAGCACATCCAGACCACGTGATGGACATTTTAGGGCGGTTGCGTCACGTCTGTGGAGAAGAGATCGTCAAAGTAAGAGTTCTGTTTTAGCATTAAACACAGTTTTTAACAAGACACATTTTAAAGTCAGCTAACATCCGCTTCTGTTTATTTTCCACAGTTTCTTCAAGACATCCTCGACACGTTGTTCTCCATTCTGGATGACAATACAGACAAATATGGACCTCTGGTGTTTCAATCACTGGTTAGAAAACTTAAAAATTTTTATATACAAAAGCCTCTAAATGCAGTCTGAAATGCTCCACTAATGAGCATTTTTCTCAAGCTCCTCCAATTTGGTAATTGGATAGGTTTTTTTAATTGCATTAAATGTGAAGTAATCAATCCAAGCTCATTGGAGATACGTTCCCAGGGCTACAGATTTGACAACGAACAGCATATGCTTGCAGTTTTTGTTTTCGCAAACCCACCAGAGGCTGCTGTATAGTTTTCTGCCAGTCTCAACGTCCCTCTCACGTGCGTCCCTGAGAGAATATCTCAACGTATCTCAACTTGCCATCAAGTGACCCACCAACCCCCTTCCCCAAACCCAACCGATAGTGTTTTCAAAAGAAGAACATTTCTTATTGTACTCATGTAGGTAGTATTTTTGAGGATTTGTACTTGTATACTTGAGGAGGTTTTTGAAGAAGACATTTTGTTGTAGGTTTTAACGCTTTAAAATTGTACTTTAAATTTTAAAAAGTACTAGCTACACTTTAGATATTTAGTATTGAAGAAGCAACGATGAGCATTTTTACACAACATTCATAACTATGAAAAAAATGAAACTTGAAAATTGTGTTTGTCTGGATGTATGATATATAGTAACATCCGCACATTATAAAGGTGTACTTTATAGTTGTAATTAATTTATTAACCCTTTGACCAAATGGTTTTTAAATGGTTAAACGGACCTGCTCTAGAGTAATTAACTCGGTTGATCATGCTCGTTTGATCATGTTTTTACTGTTTCAAATAATGGCTGTTATAAATAATGGTTTACACTTACAGCATTGTTGGTTTACAAAGAAAATCAAACAAATATAATCCTGTTGCACCACACTTGATTTTGGTTTTATTGTAAAAAAAAACCCAAACAAACAAGAAAGCATGTTAAATGAGAATCTGAAATATTTTTTGGCACTTCAAAAAATAAAGGGCATTTAGTATTCCAATTTTTTTTTATTTTGTATATATTTTTAAATAAATTGCTCTTACACTTCATATATTCAGATTTTTCATAGTGTAAGTATTAATTGCTGTACTTTTATCATAAACTGACATATCAACCATTTTGTAAAGGCCATTTTGTGTTGAAAAAAATGCATTGAGTGTGTTAACTAGCGACATTAGAAGTTAAGAAATGCAACCCAAACATTTTTTTCTTGGTGGGGTAGTTAAATTGGGTAATTAGTCGGTTGGTTGGTAGTTAAAAGGGGTGATTGGTCAGTTGGTTGGTTGGTTGGCTGGTAGTTAAAAGAGGTAATTGGTCATTTCGTTGGTTGGTTGGTTGGTTGGTAGTTAAAAGGGGTAATTGGTCGGTTGGTTGTTTGGATGGTTGGTTGGTTGGTTGGTAGTTAAAATGGCTAATTGGTCGGTTGGTTGGTAGTTA
>CAIGQQ010004613.1:3205073-3226450 GCA_903798035.1 Danio albolineatus | reverse complement strand
GTGGTTGGTTGGTTGGTTGGTAGTTAAAAGGGGTAATTGGTTGGTTGATTGGTTGGTAGTTAAAAAGGGGTAATTGGTTGGTTGGTTGGTTGGTTGGTTATTTGGTTGGTAGTTAAAAGGGGTAATTGGTTGTTTGGTTGGTTGATTGGTTGGTAGTTGAAAGGGGTAATTGGTCGGTTGGTTGGTTGGTTGGTAGTTAAAAGGGGTAATTGGTTGTTTGGTTGGTTGATTGGTTGGTAGTTGAAAGGGGTAATTGGTCGGTTGGTTGGTTGGTTGGTAGTTAAAAAGGGGTAATTGGTCAGTTGATTGGTTGGTTGGTTGGTAGTTAAAAGGGGTAATTGTTTAGTTGGTTGGTTGGTTGGTTAGTTTAAAATAACAATAGAGGCCAGGCTTCCTCGTATATGTATATACATTTTTTTAGACAGCACAATACCAACGTTTCAACTTTAGATGATAAAAATGTTTAGTCTTAACAAAATAAAACATTTTTTATTCTGACAAATAGACATTTTCTGGTGGTTAAAATGCTATAAATAATATATTTATTTGAAGTTGAAGACATTTCATTAGACATTCATAGACAAGTATTCCCTTTTGGTCCCACTTTATATTAAGTGGCTTTAACTAATATGTAGTTACATTTGAAATTAATAATTTATTGCAATGTACATATTGTGTAAATACATGTTTTTACATTGTACTTATGCTTGATTAAATAACTGTCTGTAATTATGTCTGTAATTAATTTTTATAATTACATTTGTAAAAAATACACTGTTCACCATCACTTACACCTTAACCCACCCTTAAACCTACCCATACCACCAAACCAGTCCCTAACCTTACCCATATCCCACCTCAAGAGCACCACAAGTGTTCTTAAATACATTATAAACACAGTAAGCACATTGTATTTATTTTTTGATGCAAGTACATAGTAGTTAAGGACACTTAATATAAAGTGGGACCATTTCTGTTCTATAGCTGTTGATCCATTAAATGTCTATTTAGATTGAGTTCCAATTACATTGATATGTAAATTGTATTTACAGTACATATTTAGTGCATATTTCTTAAACGAATCTTTAAGTGACACTTGTGTATAAATTTTGAGTATTTTTACCTCAGTGTCATGACTTATATGACATTAATAATCCGCTGTTGTAATAACGTGTCCAAATTTCACTCATCAAAAGCACTTACATTTACAATACAAGCATGTGTGTGTATACAGCCTTAAATGTGGACAATTTATCTCCTTCAGGAGCGCTATGCTATGTGTGTGTTTGTGTGTGTGTGTGTCTGTTTTGAAAAATGGAGGATTTGAGCTGGCGTGGATCCAGGCATTATTAGGCGCTCACAGCTGCTTGATAGTGGCGTCTCCAGAGAGCCTTTAGCTTCTCGTACTCCTGTAAAAAGAGTCAAGACGTTGTAGCCTCTGTTGGCCTGAATACATCTGTCACACTTCTGTGTGAAGAATAGAGAACTCGTGCAGGCTGCATTATTCTTGTGCTGAGATTCATGGTGCTGTGATCCTTTGTACGTTCTTTTGAGTATCGTTCTATATCAAGTTTGAGAAGCATTGATAAGATATGAGTCTTTCTGAATGGCCATGCTTTGTCAGATTCTCCTGATAAAGCAATACTTGTCAGATTGCTGGACAGGGGTTCGTTTCCGAATACCATTCTTAGCCAACTAAGGTCGCAGGTTCCGTTGTTATAATCATAGTTCATTGATTCGGTGTTTCCCAAATCCGTAGTTCCAATGAACATCCGCAAACTGTGTCGCAAACTTGCGCCATTGCAACTACACCTCTAGAGCTGTAGCACAGTTGCCAACTAATTTTCAGAGTAAGTTGCTAAAGGCAGAACAATATGTTGCTAAAAGTTGATAAATGACCTAGTGACATCACATGCGTATCATTATGTAATCGCAACTCAAAACTGCATCTCTATGTAATATACAAAATGAATAATGAGTATTCTCAAATCGACTGTACCGGTAGTTAATGGTACTTAAATGAAGAACAATTATACATCTTAATGACAAGGAATCATGCAAGCAAATGATCAGTTATATCAAACGATTGTTCGGTTACATATTATTTCACCAAACATGTGAAATCTGTTCTGCTGTTGTACTGTCAACAAATATCGCTGGAACAAATATCTGCAAGAACGCAGAGGCTTTAGTTTCAGGACTGCATTTCTATATTCCTTATTATGGCCCTACCCCTAAACCCAATGAGCCCCTACTGGATGAATACTGGATGAATCGGGAACATTCATTCATGCATTTTGTTTTCGGCTTAGTTCCTTTATTAACCCGGGGTCGCCACAACAGAATCAACCGCCAACTTATTCAGCACATGTTCTAGAGAGTGGATGCCCTTCCAGCTGCAACCCAACACTGCGAAACACCATACACACTCCTTTTTTTCCACATAATTTTAGCTAACCCAATTCACCTATACCGCATGTCTTTGGACTTATGTGGGAAACCAGAGCACCCGGAGAAAGTCCTAAAAATGCAAAGGGTTCTGGAAATGCAGTCTGGCTATTTAGACCTTATGTTGCTGCATTCTGCTGAATTAAGCCTGCAGGCACGACTGCTTCTTTGATTTGAGTAACAGTTTAGGGTAAAAGTTGCTAAAAGTAGCTGAATGAATTTTAGAAATTGCTAAATTTGTTGCTAGGTGCATTTTAGAAAAAAATGTTGCTAGGGCAGTGGCGGATTTAGGCATAGTCAATATAGGTGATCGCCCAGGGCGGCATCTTGTTAGGGGTGGCGTGGAGACAGACCCCTCCCACCCACTCTTCACTTTCGTCCGTGACAACGCCTTCTCTGCCCCTCACCTGCGCCCTTTAATTTTGTCTGCAACACCACCCCACCACCCCACTTCCACCACAACACTCTCCAACTTGCGTGAAGGCGGCATGAGCACCGTGACGGGTGGCACAGTCATTGTCTGCCTAGAGCGCCAGTTAAGCTTGCACGGCTCCTGTGCTAGGATATTATGAAACGTTGCAAAGTTTGCAAATTGCAGGGGCCCTTCGCACTCTGGCACTCTGTGAGTGTGAATGAGTGTGTATGGATGTTTCCCAGAGATGGGTTGCAGCTGGAAGGGCATCTGCTGCGTAAAACATATGCTGGATAAGTTGGTAGTTCATTCCGCTGTGGTGACCCCAGATAATGAAAGCACTAAGCCGAAAAGAAAATTAATGAATGAAACATTACCAGAATTTGAACAAACAAAATTTAATCAATCAATTATAATAGTGATATAAACAACTCTTTCCATCTTTCTCCAGGTGTTTATCATCAATCTTCTCCGGGACAGTAAGTTTTATCACTTCCGGCCTGTGATGGACACCTACATCCAGAAGCATTTTGCTGGAGCCCTGGCTTACAAGTAAGTCCATCACAAAATTCAGCAAAATTATGTTTACAAATAGTTTATTAGCAAACTGCATGAATGTCATTAAATTAATATTTAAATATATGTTTCATCTAACTTGATGTTTACTTTTAAATGCAGAGAGCTGATTCGCTGTCTGAAATGGTATATGGATCGGTCAGCAGAAGTTGTGCGACAGGATCACATCCAGGAAGCCATGAGGGTAACATTTCTGTCTCTTTTTTATTCTGTGGCCAAAATAAACAGAAGTTAAACTATAAAGCCACATAAAATGACAATGGTGGTCGTAGTTTGATAAATAGCAAAAATTATCCATGATTCAGTCTGAACAGTAACTATAATAAATATTACACTTAGATAATTCCACAAAGGACTTTCACAAATAACTAGCTTAAGCAAAAATCTGTTGAGATTTCTTATTCACTGCCTGAATGTCTTTTTGTTGAGATTAATTGCCATCCCTGGTTTGATTGGTGATTCATTTTTGGTGCTGACAGTACCCTTATATTAAAATGCCAGGCACTGTAAAAGTACAGAAAAATTATACTTTAGTTAAAGTGTGGGTGCTGCATCTAAGAGTTTAGAAGTATTTAACTAAAAACATTAAGTGGAAGAACATTTGCTGATCTTAATTGTACTCAACTTTTACTACTTCGGTTTTGAAATTGACTGACAAGACTGGAGATTCAAAAAATGATCAATTTATTGAGTAAAAAGCAAAAGGGATTGTGAAATACAGGTATTTGGTTAAATTTACACTCAAGTTAAGTGTCACATTTGGTGCAGGGGAAAAGAAGCGAGGACTCAAGTGCAGAAAAAATGGGTTTTTATTTATAATAAAATAAAATAAAATAAAAGGCAAAACAAACTACCCTGAGGGGAAACATTACCAAAACAAATAAACAATCAAAACAAACTAGACTGGGCAGACTGGCAAGGATCAGGGCTGGAAGACAGGACAAGGCAGAATACGAAGACAAACTGGCCCAGGACAGCAGACATGAGGAGAATATGAGCAGAAATAATTTCTACACAAACAGGTAAAGATAAACTTATAATGGGTTAAAAAGGAGGATGGGACTAGGCACACGATACACAAGCACACGATACATGACAACACCTTACCGTGCGCTCACACATATGCAACGCGCTTGTTTTATTTCAGCGCCAACCGAAACCAAAAGCAACCAGACTGAGATGCTGAGAACAAAACGCAAACACGAGTACAAGAGCATGCGTCCCAAGTATGCACAGACCTCGTGCGCCCGCATCAAGCAGGAGTGCGCAAGGCCTGCGCGCGCTCACGATGGCGCCCATACAGAGATATACAATGACAGACAAGGAGTGCCCGACCCGAGAAAACTTGAGCCGGGCACAACACACAGGACAAGACAGAACTAGTGTCTGGACTCTGCCACCAAAACAAGAATTTACAAGACCAGAGTGGCAGAACCCTGACATAAAGTACAAATTGCACTAGGTAACATTTGCATATAGTAGTTAAGTCCAACTAATTAAGTTCTTCCCAATCTTGAGGTTAGAAAATGTTCATAAACTTTGCAATTCCCCCATTTGTTTTCAAAGTAAAAGCAGTGGGATTCTCTCTATTACATTTAACTGGAGAATTCCAAAGGAGGATTTTCACACTGGGCACATTTTCTGTGATCTGAGTCTGAATGGGATTGCTCCCAGTGCCCAGTTTCATTTGAAACAAAATCAGGCCAGTTCCTCCAGGTAGTCTTAAGTTTGGTCCCCCATTGCTCACCCAGGCAGCAGTTACCAGTTTGTCATGTGAATACACTCCAAGACATGTTGTAATATATATCTTTATAAAACTGCAAATCTTTCTCCAGGCTTTAGAGTACCTCTTTAAATTCATCGTCCAGTCGCGGATCCTCTACTCTCGGGCCACCTGTGGGATGGAGGAAGACCAGTTTCGGGCCAGCATACAGGAGCTTTTCCAGTCCATCCGTTTTGTGCTCAGCCTGGACAGCCGCAGCTCAGAGACCCTCATTTTCACCCAGGTCAGATATAAACTTACTTCGTTTATACCTCACATCTGTTAAATCAAATAATTAAGCAGTGAAAAAAATAACATACAAAAGAACTAGCCAGTCTAATGTGTTTGAAAATGAAAGGTTCAGATGTAACAAGATACTGATCTCCAAATCCACAGTTGTTGACCGAAGATCATAGCTGTTAGCTCTTGGCTGAGGTTTCTTTAGTCATCTATTAGATTGATGCATCTGTCTATCTCTACTGTAAAGACGTTGTATGTCTAAGCTGTTTAGACAGCCTCATCTGCAGGAAATCCTATGAAATCATTTCTCTTCCAGAGAGAGTTTGTGAGTTTGTTTGAGAAGATATCTGCTTGCTTAAAATTGCTTGTTCACTGAACTATATGTAAATATTCTGGCATGTCATATTTGAAGAACCAAGACAAGCTGACTTTAGACAAGCTTAAGAGAAACTAACAATAAACCACCCAACAAAATTTTGAGATATCACAATAGTAGTATTAGCCACTAGATTATCTTAACTTGGTGTGAATGATACTTGCTGCCGAGATACTAGAATGTTATGTCTGGTTGTGAGAGCAGCTCTATTGCATCCTGCTGATAAGCTGTTTTGAATTCTAAGGTGGCTGCTCCGTTGCCCGAGTCAAAATAGCCCTGCATCAAGATTCTATGATATTCTGATCCCTAGATGTGGTTTCTTGCTCATTTTCAGTAAAGTACACAATTTAGGTGTCATGAGTTTAACACATAGGTTTGTATAAGATACACCTTCATTGAATTGTTTGAATCAAATCTTCCGAAAGATGTGTTGTATTTGATACCTTTAGCAACATGTAATTTCATTCTGGATCCACCTGGAACAAACCTCTGGCTGTATTTTGATTAATCAGACTACCATCCCTACTCATAATTCCGAGTTTTGATAATTTAGCCTCTTTTGCTTTTTGTTGACTTGATTTTTTTCCCTTAATTATCCCATATTGTACCTGTGTGGACTTTTCCTGTCCCTGCCCTGTATCCTGACCCAATCCTGCCCAACCTCACTGTACCCCTAGGGTCCCCAGGCAACTACAGGACAAGCCTCTACCAACCAGGGCAACTGCTTGCAGCCGTTGAGCTGTAATGCCCCACGGCCCTCTCCTCTTTCTGTAAGTAGAAGCAGCTTGTTAAATTGCCCCACAGTATGGAACGGAGACTCCCTCACAACCCAACCCAATGCCAATCTCCAAAACATTGCATACGATCACTCCGTACCTTTCCAAAAGACCAGACCCGAACATGAACCAACAGTGCGAACAATCTGACCAACACCAACAAATGTTTCCCAATGCTTTCAATGCATTTTCCGCTGGGTTCTTTTGGTGTGTTTCTTGGTTTTGATTGCTGTGTTTGACACCATATTTTCTCCTGCACAACTTTGAGTCCTGCGAATCACCCCCCATTATTCACCTTTCCTCTTCAGTGGCCTTGAACTGGAATCAAAGATCACCTTGCCTGGAATGGATTGTACCATGGGGATTGAGCAAAGCATGGAAGGGAAGTTCTCAGAAGCAAGAGATGTAGATCTTTTGGTAGCGATACCTATGATTTGAGGAATAGCCAAACTTTCAAGTGCATTGCCAATCTAACAAGTAATTCTTAATTGTGTCCCTGATTTATACCAGGTCCTCAACCTTGATCCTGGAGACCCACTGTCCTGCAAACTTTAGTCTAAATCAACTTAAACCCTTCACTTTTTTTAAGTGACCTGAAGAGGTTGATTGGTTGGTTCAAATGTGTTTGACTGATGCTAAATTCTGTGGGACAGTTCATCTCCAGGAATGACCTCAGAGTAATAAAGACCTTCTCAAAATGTCGACTTCACACTAACAGGCTTGAAGAGTTTATGTATTCTCACTTTTACTTAATCTCTTGCTGTGTCTGTGATCACCATCCCATCTTTGGCCAATAGTCCCTTCTCACCTTGAGTTGTCTGAAAGGTAAAAATAGGCCTACCCTTAAGTAACAACTTTTCTTTTTTCTGAACTCTTTCTACCTTTTCAGGCAGCCCTGCTCAACTCATTCCCAGCCATTTTTGACGAGCTCCTACAGATGTTCACGGTACAGGAAGTAGCAGAGTTTGTGAGGGGAACTCTGGGAAGCATGCCTAGTACAGTTCACATCGGACAGTCCATGGATGTGGTCAAGCTGCAGTCCATTGCTCGAACTGTGGATAGCAGGCTTTTCTCGTTTCCAGGTATTTCCTACAGAAACCGTTCACTCTAATGTGCAAAATCAGTATCTTTGGAAGTTCAGCAACTTGTTATTGGCGCAAAGCACATTGGTTTTCCATTTGTATCTTGTTTGAAGGGGTGGACAAAACAGGTACACATGTGCTCATGAGCAATTTTATAAAGCTGAAGAAGCGTTAGGCATCACAATGGGGTATAGATCTTCATACCCATCCGATTGTGAAATGGATATATAATGCTCCAAGAAAAGGAACTGTCTCCTATCTCTATTGCTGTCTTTCTAATATTACTATACATAGTTTCTCAAAAGAAAGACTATGGCTATCTGATCTGTCTCTGCCCAATACAACTATCGATTGGGAAACTGTGTGGGATATTACATTCCACGCTTCCACAAACCCTATTCACCAGTTTACTCACTATAAAACTATTCACAAGGCATATTTAATTATTCTATTTAATAGTTCCGTGAACCACAGTGTCCAGATACCTTTTTACATATGATGTGGGAATGTCGGAGGTGCAAATACTTTAGGATTCTTTGCTGGGCGTTTTTTATTTAAAGTTACAAATATTTGTTTCTCCAAAGATCCTGTATTGTTATTGTTAAATAATAACTCTCAATTTCCCTCAAATGCAAAGGTTTGTAAATTTGGTACATTACATTTGTAATGTTGGTACAGAGATGGAAACCCCCTTATGAGCACTGGTTGTATTCACTACTGAAAATACTGTATCTGGAACATCAGCATGGATCAACCATGCTAAACTGGACATTCTGATGGTATGAGAAATTTATATCGGCGATGTCAAAGAAATCATGAACACTTAACCCTCATCTTATACTATGAATGTCAAATTTAATGTAATGTATGTATAAGCTTGGTCTAAACTACAGATATTCTGTCTTTCCCTATGTGAATATAACAGGGTGGGGGGATGTGGGATACATATGGGGTAATTATTGTTTAAAGTATTTTTATATGTAATTGTAAAATTGTATATTTTCATTTTTGGAAATAAACTGAATTACAAAAAAAGAGAGAAAAAAAGAGGAAGCATTATGCATACCAACATTGTTGACATTATGAGACCTTGTCACTTAGGTTAACACAATATAAGCAAATCTATCATAAATCGTTAGTAAGATAATTACAAGCATGTTCAAAGTAACATGTCCTGTTATCCGCATAATTATAGCTTAGTCTTGTAATATTTTGTTTTGTTTTATTTTTTAAGAAGCACTGCATGCTTTGGATTCAGTTTCTATATCTCAGATTTCATTTCTCACAAAGAATGTTAAATAGCGTGGTTCCCAAATTATATTAGATAGCGGCAGTCAAGGTTTCCATTGTGCCCATACTTTGTCCCCAGTCACAACCTCCTAGACAAGTGAGCACAGTAGGTGAAGTCCCATCTGGCATGACAGTATGGGACCACGCAATCAGCTGATTCAGCATAGTTCTATACCGTCATGCACGTTTACGCTAATGTAAAGCAAGCATATATATTATGTTACCTACTCTTGACGACATGCAGAATCTTTTTCACCCTTCGTGGAAGACGTGGTTTAGACTCACGGAAATACTTATTCTTATTTGATGTCAACTAGGCATTGCATATTTAATTGCTATCTTTTCAAGCAGCTTAGCTTTTATTTACATAGAGAGGGCACAAAATAGTTTCAGCCAAGATGTTTCCTTGTTAAAAATGAGATGACGGCATGTATGATAACTTTGCCTTGAACAAGCAAGCAAGCAAGATGTCCAGGTACTCCTTTGAGAACGGGACCGAAAAAGTTATGTGCACTCCTGCTTTTTTTGCTACCATTCATATGGAGTTCATAGTAGCATAAGCATATTACTACTGTGAGGTACACATTTAAAGGGGTGCATTAAGAACAAAGCAATGCCTTTAAGAGTACTTCCCCATGTGACAACCTTTGGCACCTCAAAAAGTACTTGTAATCTTGTATTTCATAGAACCCATTTCTCAAAAACCAGGCTATCAAAAGTTTTTCCTGATATTGATGATAGATGTGACATGTCATGCACTACAGTATAATTTAAGGCCCAATTCCAATTCTCCCCCTTAGCCCTTCCCCTTACCCCTACCCCTCGTTTTGCGCGTTCATGTCAAGGAGTAGTGGTGTCCCAATTCTCTTTAGCTTGAAGGCATAGGGCTAAGGGCAAGGCGTAAACACCCTTTCGCATGAAGATTTTTCAGGACCACACTTAAAACAGAGGGGTAAGAACATTTCCCAGAATCCACCTGCCACAGCTGAACCCGGAAGTAAGGAGATCCACAAATTAGTATTTTTTGTCATTATTACAAATTTTTACGACAAACAAACATGTTTTAATATATTCATAACCTACTGTCATGGTTTAAAAAAAAATGCAAAAAACCCCACAAAATTTCACAATCTATCTCATTTACAGCAGTCATGTACACATGTACAACATTCTGACACACGATGACACTGGAATACCCTGTCAGTAATGTCTAGTGTCTGGGAATGAGCCTTTTACAGTGTCTGCTATAATGTTAATGTTGTTTTTGTGTGTTTACATAGGTCAGTATGGCCACGGAGTAAATACACAGTAGAGTTATGATCTTATTGCCACATTAGATCGTTATGATAACATGATATACGCCTTCAGTGATTTCCTGAAAATAAACACCATAAAATAACACAACTGGAATAACTCCAGCAGTCGTGATCGTCTGATCTCATATGAAGCAAGAGATCGCGATGACATGATGACGTGTGCAGGTGTTGAAGTGCTGTCCCAATTCTTAGGGGTAGGTTTTAAAGCCCTTCCCCTTAACCCTCGGTTGTAAGGGGAAGGGGTAGGGGTACAAAAATAGAATTGGGATTGGGCCTAAGTCATATGTTCTTCATGTGCCCTATATTACAGAATTATTGGATTAATTATTTTCACAATTATGTCTTAAGTGTTGCAGGTAAATATAGACCCATCCCCTGATGTTGCCATTTTTGGGGTTCCAAAGATTTTGTCCCAATTCAATTCTAAACAACTTGATATTTTGGCCTTTACCTCGTTATTAGCTAGGCGTTGTTTTCTGCTGCACTGGAAATCAAATAAACCTCCAACTACATCCCAATGGCTGGTGGACACCATGCATTTTTTTAAGTTGGAAAAGGTTAGATGCTCAGGGAAAACTAATTTCTATAAAAAGTGGCAATGTTTTATAACTTTAACTCTGTTAAGGTCTTGCCTTCCATTTAATAGATGCACTCTCCTTCCATTTTAATTAATTTATTTCATAGTAATTAAATTTTTGTTTGTTTTTAACTATTACTATTTTATATTGTTTTATTGTAAATATTTGCTCTCAACACTGGCAATGTATCTGAGCATTCGATTGTGATTGTTGAATGTCTGCATTTCGTTAGTTGTTTTGTAATTTTATTACTCGTTTTCATTTTTCTTTTGCCCTTATTATTATTATTATTATTAATTTATTAATTAATTTATTAATTTATTTATTTTTGTATTTATTTTTATTTTTATTTTTTATTAATTAATTATTTTAAAATTTTCTCTTGTATAAAAAAGCAACAACAAAGATAATGTTATAACTATTTGTACTGAAATAGTGTTTGTTTTTTCGCAATAAAACATAAAAATAACATAGTAAAAAAAAGTACTATAATTGCATATTTTATGACTGTAAATGTCTAATTCTAATCACCACTCTCTCTATCTATGAACAGAATCAAGGAGAATTCTCCTTCCTGTTGTTCTCCACCACATTCATCTGCATCTGCGGCAACAGAAGGAGCTTCTCATCTGCTCCGGAATCCTGAGCAGCATTTTCTCCATTATCAAGAGCAGCTCATTGGTACACACACTTCAGTCAATATGCACATCATCAAAACTCTGAAAATCCTGTTGGTGACTTGAGCCAATGCGTCTCTTCTGGTGTCTGCAGGAGAGCTCTGTGCAGGAGGAGGTGGAGATGATGGTGGAGAGTTTGTTGGATGTGTTGTTGCAGACACTGCTGGCCATCATGAGTAAATCTCAGTCTCAGGAGGCGGTAAGAGGGCAGCGCTGTCCACAGTGCACGGCTGAGATCACTGTTAGTAACTAACAAATCTGATATTCTTCTTTCCTTCCCTCCATCCCTTCATCCCTATTCTTCTCCACCTGCTTGGCAGCATCTCTACAGAGATTTCTTTTTCCTATTTTGTTTGTTTTATCGGACTATAGAGCGCAACAGTCCAGTTGTGAAAGTAAAACCTGCACTTTCTTTATATTGACTCATTAAGTATAACATTAAACAAAAAAGCTTTCAAAAATTTGTTAATCATACGCCACATTGACAAAGTAAGATATATATTAAATGATTTTAATGTAAATAAGAGCACTGTTGCTCTCCCTTTTTCTCTCTCTCTTTCTTTCTTTCTCCCGCGTCCATGTCTGCGTTTTTGATGTCTCTCACACTCACTCACTGACTCACACATAATACAGTATGTCTTCATGTGGGTGAATTTCATGAAAACTGCACATAAAGTACATATTCAAGAACCAAAGAAAAAAGATTATTACATTTTTGTTTATGTTTTCTTGGTGCAATTTTCTTTATTTAAAATATAAATAAATAGTTGTTTTTGCATAGAATAAGGCCGTGGTGTTTCTTGTCAGGTTTCATGAGACTCACTCGCGCATGCTTGTCTTATTCTTGTTTTTTTTTTGTCTCCTGCATTTAGTTTGTTTTAACACCGACTGGGAAAACTAAGCTTAACCGTAACTATCTAAAACACAAACACACTCAGATTTATACATTTTGACCCAATCCCAATTCTACCCCTTAGCCCTTCTTCTTACCCCCACTTCTCCTTTTGCGCGTTCACGTGAATGGAACGTGCAAAAGTTTTCGAAACTACGTCATATCATTAATATTATTGATCTTTATTAAACTAGTTATTTTTATTTTTATAAATTATTTTAATGATTATAAAGATTTTTGTAACCATTCAAGATTTTTTTTATCAAACTTTGATGCATCACTTGCTTTTGTTCATATCTCGGACAGTTTTACCTTTTAAAAGTGTATTAAAATATTAATGACACCAGAACATGGGTTCATCTACAAATATATTTTTTATTATGGCAAGAATAAAAGCAAAAAAGTACACTTACTAAATAATACAGATGTTTTTTATTTATTTATTTAACCCGCTCCTCAATTCACAAATTACTGGCTAGTTTCTGTCCTCTACTTATGCTAAAAAGACAATAATGGTCCAACATTCCTGATCATTATCACCAATAATGCCTAGAAAAACAGGGCATCATTTTGTAAACTGATTGGTTCAAATATTCCTTTCTAGTAATCAAAGACATCATTAGTTCCTTAGGTTTTGTTACTATTAAATTGTTTTAAATTCTATTGTAATATATACAGCAGTGTAAAACCTATGAATGGTGGAAAAACATATTCTGTATTTGTGTACATGGGTCTCCATTGGCCTCTTTTGGCTTTAACAAACTCATCTCTCAGGTTTTTTTCAAACCTTTTAACAAAAACTTTCCTCCTTTCTCACTGCTGTTGCAATTTCTAGCCAAAAATTGTTAATCACCTGGTTATCTCTATGATCACTGATCTTTACATTCGTACCTGTTTCAGACAAAATCTCTTCAAAGTATTTCATATTCAACTCAAATCAGACGCGGCGCCGCACACACAGTCTCAAAAAAAAAACAAAAAAAACATGCGCTCCACCAGCGGAAATCATGTCGTGCGCACCCAAAGCGAACATCCCCAAACTCCGTGATGACATCATATTTGCCGCGCGCACTCAAGCGAACTAGCGGACACATCGAGTACAAACCAGGCTTAAGGGGAACAGAGATTTTTCAGGACCACACTCGAAACCAAGGGGTAAGAAAGGTTCTCAAAATACACCGTCTACAACGGCATTTGTATTTTTTATCAAAATTTATTGATATGTACAACAAACAAGCATATGTTTTAATACATTCATAACCGCATTCGTGTTTTACATCACGGTTTAAAACAATTCTAAAATAAAAAAAAACACTAAATTTGGCAATCTATAACCCATAATAATAACTCCTGTGTAGTAGTCCCACAACATTCTGTCACTCGATTACACTTGAATACCCTGTCAGAGAAGTCTAGTGTCTGGGAATGACCTTTTTGACAGTGTCTGCTATAATGTTAATGTAGTTTTCGTGTGTTCACATAAATGAATATAGCTACTGTGTAATGCACAGTACAGTTATAAGCTTTTTGCCACATTATATCGTTATGATAACAGGATATATGCCTTCAGTGATTTCCTAACAATAAATACCAAAGAATATTGCAACTGAAATCACTACAACAGTCACCATTGACTGATCTCATATGACGAGCTCGTAATGACATATGATGACGTGTGCAGGTGTTGTAGTGCTGTCCCAATTCTTAAGCCTGTTTCACACCGCAAGCGAAAGCAGCACGTGAGCAGAGTGTGTTTTTTCGGCGTCCATGTTAACAGATTAGAACTTTTATACCGCACACAGGAGCAGCGTGAGGCGTGAGCGTCGCTGAAGCAGCAGTACCGCGATAGTTTCCACGCTAGGTCTATTTTTGCCGCGCTGCTGAAGCTCAACTAAAGTGACAGTACATTGCTAATGACACATTGAATGACAGTAAAAAGTAGCAATTTTACCCAATAAATGCATCAATAATATCAACTGATTTATATAGTCAATCAAATTAAACGATTAAAAACAGCGACAAATATTTAGTTATGCCCGGACTACAAAACCAAATGTAAAACAACTTTAGTATGAGTTTTGCTTAAGTTGCACATTAGGGTTGCAGGAGAGGGCCGAGAGTGGCCGATTTAAGAGGGTTTATTTTAGAGGGTTAATTTTTAAGGGTTTTAGTTTTAATTTACAACTGAAAATTGCAATAAATAAATAAGTTGAAAAAACTTAATTTAAGTGTAACAAGCTAGTAATTAATTAGCAAGTAATAATAGCAAATAATTTGTTTTTACCTTTTAGTGTAGACTGACTAAAAATCATATACATTCACATAAACTGTTCAGACTGAGGTTGCATTCAAATGTCGCCACTGGCTTGCATATTTCGGGTAGAGCTGCACATCGATGGATTTGCTCATTAGTAGAGATATGCGGTTGGCGGTTACAGCCGCGGACTCCGCGGATAAACCGTGGATCGGGTGGATGAAGTGACGAAAAATAATATTTTAATTAAATTCGGGCTGGTGGCGGGCGGTTGTACCAAAAAATTGTACCGTACAGTGCATTTCATTTAGTCACTGCTGATATTCTGAGAGCTTTATAGGGTGCTTCTCATTTCTTATTTGTGCATTCTCGTTTCCTTTCCTTGCTTTCTTTCCTCGTGTCTTAGCTCCACCCCTCCAGGATGCGAGGGAAGGATGCAAGCGAAAGACTCGAGGACCGAGGAATCAAATCAAGTGAAAACACACGTCCTCATATGGTTTAGCGTCACTTTAAAGCGTCGTCAATTAATGCTGGATTTGGCTTGCGCATTTGGATTAACTACATGTCTACATTAAAGTCATTCTCTATTCTCTAATAATCAATAGGGAAACATTCATTTAATAATAAAAAGGAACAAGCCATTCAAATAAAGAGCCCGGTCTTAAAAATTGGTCAAAAATGTTGGTGCGGATGGAATGGCGGACGGATGATGAGTTTTGTGATGAGGTTGCGGATGAAATTAAAGCCCATCCACGCATCTCTACTCATTAGTGTTTGGACTCTCAGCAGTGAATAATAAACCACACTGAACTGAACTAAACTGAACTTCAACACTGAAAACTTCAGTTTCAAATTACTATAACCTTCTATGTGAAGCTGCTTTGACACGATCTACATTGTAAAAGCGCTATACAAATAAAGGTGAATTGAATTGAAAAACTTAAATTACTTAATAAAATAATTGAGTTGGACATTTTTAAGAATTTAACTTTTAATGCATTTTATTACTGACCACTTTGATGCTTCAAAATGTGATTTTAATGTGTAGAGTGATGTAAAAGCCTCATAAATTCACATAAACTATTCAAGCTGAAGTTGCATTCAAAATCTGAGCAAAATAAGTACCAATAATAATAGTAATATAAAAAAAAATATGATAATAATTTAAAAATTGGGCTACATTTCCATGAAGTCTCAAAATGTGCAATTGATTATGCAAATAATCTCAGAATGTTTCCATGTCTTTCATTCGTTCTGCTCCCCTGCTCCCTTTTGATGCATTTGATTGGCTGTTTGTTGTGATTGGAAAGTAAACCGATTTGATTGGCTCACAGCAACATACCCTGTTTCTGATTGGCAGGGAGAGTATGTGTCCTGCCTGCTGTCTCTCCTGCGCCAAATGTCGGACATTCACTTTCAACACCTGCTGGACAACTTCCAGAGCAAGGAGGAGCTGAAGGTGGAGCGTCTTATGTGTTTTAGAAACCAGGGATCTGCATGCTTTAAAATATTGTTTTAAATGTTAAATGCCTTCACAGAGCTTATTCAGCGCTTTCCCTTTGCAGGAGTTTCTGCTGAAGATTTTCTGTGTGTTCAGAAACCTGATGAAGCTCAGTATATTCCCACGTGACTGGAACGTCATGCGACTGCTGACCAGCAAGTGAGAATCCTTTTCTGCATTTCTCTTTGAAATTAACAAATTAATATGTGTGAATGCTTGTATTTTTTTGAGAATATCATATTTTGAGTACTTGCACGGTGACTTTTGAATGCTTATGTTGCTTACAGTATGGAGGTCACAGATACACTACAAAAACAGAAGAAATAAAACTGTTCTTCCTTAGAGTTTTTGGCTTGTTTGTAGACTAAATATCTAAAAATTCTGAAATCATGAAGGACTTTTTAGACAAGTAAAACAATATTGCTTTGTTTTCAAAAATAATATATTAAAATTAAGTGAGTTTTTTTCTTTGTAACGAGGTAAATAATGCACCAATGGGGTTAAGAAAAACAATCGTATTTTCAGTTTGAATTAAGTTACATACAAAGTCAATGCAAATGAGCAAACAGAGTCAAATTACTACTACATGGCCAGATACACTGAATTTAGTTCAATCAGGTCTACCTCTAAAGTTCAAGTCATTCAACTTGAAGTTGTGACTTAGGAGAAATTCAACTTAAGTGAGTTTTTTCTTAAAAACGAGCTAAATAATGCACCAATGGGGTTAAGTAAAATAATCGTATTTTCAGTTTGAAGTAAGTTACATACAAAGTCAATGCAAATGAGCAAACAGAGTCAAATTAGTGCTGCGTTGTGCGAATACACTGAATTCGGTTCAATCCGGTCTACCTCACAAGTTCAAATAATTTAACTTGAGCAGACAGTTTGTGTGAGGTGGAAAAACATCCTGCGGGTAAACTAGAGCTGGTGATCAATGTTGACTGTGTTGGGCAAACAGAAAGGAGAAAACAGTGTGCACGCTGATTTTAGTGGCCACACGGCCACACTGCAACCAAAAACTTCTAAAAATCTTCCCCTTAGCTGGAGTTTTAGGAAGTTTTGGTTTCAGTCACACTTTCAGTTTTCATGTGTTTTTTCTTTAAAACGAGCTAATTAATGTGCCATTGGGGCCAATAATGCGCAAACTGTGAAAACAGTGTGCACGCTGATGTCATATAAGGCAAAAACTTCATTTTAGTGCCCACATGACTACACTAGCTTTGAAGTTGAGTTGAAGTTCAGTTTAGTTCAGTTCATTGTGCTTTAATTTCCACTGCTGAAAGGTGAGACACTAAAGAGCAAATCAACTGATGCGCAGCTCCACAAGTCCCAAACTAAGCAAGCCAGTGACGACAGTGGTGAGGAACAAACTTCACCAACTAAAGAAAGTGAAGGAGAAAAAACCTAGAGAGAAACCAGGCTCAGATGGGCATGACCATTTTTCTTCTGACCAAACTTAAAAAATAACAATTGTGATTTAAAAAGTCAAAAGTTCGAATTCAGATTCCATAATAAAAAAAAATTTTCTGGCAATTTCAAATATATGTTTGATTTTGATCATGAAGCCTTTCGATGTGTAGTGCAATTGCAAGAAAGTAGCAATTATGGAAAAAAAAACATCTAAATTTGTCAATAAACAAAAAGAAAACCTGCACATATAGATTTCTTTCGAAAACATAAATAAAATAAACATACCCCAAACGTTTCAACTGTTTCTTTCTCTTTCTTGCAGTATCATCGTGAGCACAACTCAGTATCTGTCGCCTGCTCTCCATAAAAGCTTTACAGATGCTGACTTCGATTTTAAGGTGTGTGATTCTGCACAATTTCCACGACAAACTCCCTGGCACTGCAGCAAACACTAACCATAAACATCATCTCCGCACACATACACAAATCTGTTCTCCTGAAGATGGCATTCACATGTTCACAAACGTGCTTGATGTGGGCCTTTTACGGTGTCCTGCTGCTGTTGGACACTCTTAGCTCTCTCTAATCCACTCTAATGAAGCGCTCCTCCCTGATCAAGACAGATGGTGCCACTAACCAGGGAGACCGGCTCTGAAAGTTCAAATCTACTGAATTATTAATGAAGGTTATCTTGCGGAGAAAAACACGGGCCTGTCTGTCAGCGTGGGCTTTCGCTGGATGTCCCTTGGAAAGTGCGGAGAGCAGCTTTACTCCTGAATCCTGAATAAGATTACTAGTTTACACATGGTGAACTATTGTGTTATTTTTAGTGCCCTACTATTGTGTCCTCCTAAAACAGGTTTAAGTAAACTGCTCAGAATATGCGTTTGATATTAGTATCATCCTGTAATGATTTCGAGATGGTCCATTTGAAGTGTTTTGGAGCTTAAAGGAGACCTAGTGTGCAGAAATCCCTTTTATAAGGGGTTTAAACACAGTTGTGTGGTTACTTGTGTGGTTAGTTCATTATGGCCAGCCTCTAATGGTAAAATTAAATTATTAATTCGGTGGCGCAGTGGGTAGTATGATCACCTCACAGCAAGAAGGTTGCTGGTTCAAACCTCGGCTGGGTCACATGGCATTTCTGTGTAGATTTTGCATGTTCTGCCCGTGTCGCGTAGGTTTACTCCCGGTGCCCCCACAAGTCTAAAGACATGTGGAACAGGTAAATTGGGTAAGCTAAGTCCATCGTGTATGTGTGTGAATGAATGTGTATGTATGTTTCCCAGTGATGGGTTGCAGCTGGAATGATATCCGCTGAGTAAAACATGCAGTATAAGTTGGCGGTTCATTCGAAGAAAAGAAAATGAATGAATGAATGAAAGTCTGCAGAAACTCTTTGATTGACATTCTTCCTTTGTACATGTCATCAGACTATGAGTGACATCTTCCTCATTAACATAAACCGCCCTGAGTGAAAAGCAGCCGTCTGCCATTTTCAGCCGTTTTCATGCCATACCTGTCGAAGATAATGTCAGTGACTAAGATTTTAGGCCCGATTTTGACTATCCAAAAAATGCCTGAAATCACAGGCAAATCGGTGCTCGTTCATGTGAGTAACAATCACACAGTGTGAACCATCAACGACCCGATCTGAGAGAATCACAGATGAGAGACCCACACCCGTGAGATATTAGGTATTGTAAATATCTGGAGTTGTTGGCAATTTAAATCATGCCGTGTGAATGTGATCTGATTGAAAATAACATCATCGATCACCTACAGCCAATGAAAGAGCAGCATCCACACCCATTAGTATGGGTATTTGCAGGCCAGCAGGAGGTTGGGGAGTGTCTGTTTGACGTGTCATCTGAGGAATATCACAACCAGGTTGAAGAAGAAAAAAAAAAAGTTAAGGAGAAATTGCTAATTGCTTTCAAAGCCTAGTGAACAAAAATAAGTACATTTTCTACCCCACTAAAGCTTTTTTCTCATTATGTAGTTAATGATAAAAGATATACTGCGTGACCTCGCGTTGTTTCCATGTCACAATCTCGCGTGTTTGGTTGTGAGATGTAGTTTGGAAAACTTGTCAGCGATTCTTCCTATTTTAAAGACTTACTGTATGAAACCCTCTGTCGCAGATCCATCTGGCAGTGTAAACAAAGCAGCGACTAAACACTACCCCAGATAGTCATGCAGTGTGAAAACATCTGTGAAACGACTGCTTTGAAAATCATACAGTCTGAACTCTGCATTAGCTTAGAGTTTTGATTCATTTTCCTATTTATAGCTTATCTGTAGTTACACCATATACTTAGACTGACAGACATTTTATAAAGTTACTGTTTTCCTAGGAACTATACTGTCATTCTGGTGTAATACTCAAGAAAAGTTATTGTCGTCCCACGGCTGCAGCAAGCACAAAGGAATTTGCAGCAACTGAAAATAGTTGAATCGTCTCTCACAAATGTGTCTATGGTTGCAAGATGTTCAGGTGCTGAATAACATCATTGCGCCTGCCGCAGCCATCAAAATCATCCACTGATCAAACTGATGAACACACTGATCTTAATATCAGGTTTAATGGTGCCTATGTATTCCTATTTCCATCAGGTGTGGAACTCGTACTTCAGTCTGGCAGTGCTGTTTATCAACCAGCCTAGTCTACAGCTGGAGACTCTGACACCGGCCAAGCGGAAGAAGGTCTTTGACAAGTAAGACTTCATTCTGTTCATTCACACAGACCTGTTTCTGAAACTAGTCCTAGCCACTAGGGGTGTAACGATTTATTTTTATCTCACAGTTCGATTCACAAATTTTTTCTTTTACCGCGGCTGCGTCTGAAATCATGTAAAATCTCAGTTATGCCTGAGATAAATAAGTTATATCTCTGAACTGTAATAGTAAACCTATATAAAATGCTGCGCTTCCCACTTCCTTTCTTCAGCCGCAATGACTTCTGGGATTCTCGAGCGAATTGTGCGCTCAAGTCTGCATTGATGCATCCTTAATATCAAGACCACATCCAGGAACTTCCACGCATCCTCTGTTCTTGCGGTCTTGTTTGGAACTGAACTTTGGCAGTTGATGATGACACGAGAACACAAGGATGCAAGAACGCTGAAGAACACGTTATTTACTCTAGGGGTGTCCAAACTTGATCCCGGAGGGCCGGTGTCCTGCATATTTTAATTCCAACCCCAATTAGACACACCTAATTAACACCTAACTAATCAAGCTCTTTCTTGGTGTGCTAGAAACTTCCATGTGGGTGTGTTGAAGGAAGTTGGAGCTATGCAGCAGACACCAGCCCTCCAGGACTGAGTTTACGCAAACTATTTAAATGAGGCATAGCGTCTTTACACTGAATTCTGAGCTGGCAAAGAACTGCTTCATGACGTCATGATTTTGCCAAGCGCGATTCGATCTATGTTGATCCTGAAACATTATTTTTGTTCAAAAATGTAATCTATACTTTTTCCCTACCCCTAAACCCAACCATAACTGTAAGTTATTCCTAAAATCAGAGGGAAATAATAGTTGGGTTACAATCATGTAGAAGTGCAAAGACATAACCTTAAGCCTAAACTTACAGTAAACATATGCCTTAATGCTGATTGGAATGTTGTTTCAGGTTCAACATAGAAGTAACTCCAGGAACATGTCCTACTTGGTGAAATCAGGCTGTTATTAAGTGTTTTAACACTCTTAGGTCAATTTTTCAACACTGCACCAGCGTTCACCGGTGTTCTTTTGAAAGAGTTAACATTATCAACACTCAGAG
>CAIGQQ010004613.1:3190315-3204673 GCA_903798035.1 Danio albolineatus | reverse complement strand
TTATTTATTTATTTATTTATTTATTATTATAATTTTTTTTTTTTTTGATGGTCCGTTTGTTGAATTTAATTTACATTGCAACTAATTCTCATTAGATTATAAGTAGACTGTTAGGTTGGGGTTAGGGGTAGGATTAGTTGACGTACCTGCAAAGTTTCTTATAATCAGTTAAATGTCTGTTGATACATTCAACAGACATTTAAGTAGACAGTCTACTAATACTCAAATGGACCATCGAAATAAAGTGTTACCTTATTAAAATATTCATTTAATTTCAAATATTGTATTTTCAAATATTGGTAAATATTGTTTACAGAGCAAATCACTGTTATCCAATGGTTTGCATAATTTACACCTTTAAATATCACTGTAACCTGAATACTAGTATCCTGCAAAATAACTAGTAAAATAATATTATGTACTACCAAACTATTATGTTTAAAACTTCTCTCTGTTAAACATGTACTGGGAAATATTTTACAAAGAATTAAATCACTGGAGGACTTTATGAAAGATTATTATTCCCTTCTGAAAGATAGATAGATAATAAATATATGGTAAATATCATTTCAAATTAAGATTAAGGATTGTTACTCTTGTTATTATGACTGATTAACTTTTATATTATTATCATTGATTCATTCTCTTTTCAGCTTAGTCCTTTTATTAATCTGGGGTCACCACAGCAGAATGAACCGCCAACTTATCCAGCATATGTTTTACGCAGCGGATGCCCTTCCAGCTGCAACCCATCTCTGGAAAACATCCATACACACTCATTCACACTCATACACTACGGACAATTTAGTCTACCCAATTCACCTATACCACATGTCTTTGGACTTGTGGGGAAACCGGAGCACCCGGACGAAACCCACGCAACCACAGGGAGAACATGCAAACTCCACACAGAAATGCCAACTGACCCAGCCGGGGCTCGAACCAGCGACCTTCTTGCTGTGAGGCAAACATGCTACCCACTATGCCACCGTGGCGCTTGCCCATATTATTATTACCATTCAATTTATATATGGGAGTTCATTCCATTGTGGCACCCCTGATTAATAAAGGGACTAAGCCGAAAAGAAAATTATTGAATGAATGTTTAATTGCATGTGAATTAAATGATGTTTATGGTGCAGGTGGAGGCGGAACTGATAGACAAGCTAGACAGTCTGGTGTCTGAAGGCAAAGGAGATGAGAATTACAGAGAGCTCTTCAGCTTGCTGTAAGTAAACACACACACACACACACACACACACACACACACAAGTATGTGGGAATTGATGGTTTACGAGGACTGTATAATGTATTTATATCATTAAAAAATTGCTTATGTCCCTACCCCTAAACCCAACCCTTAAGAACAAAAAAACAAAAGGCCCTGTTAAGTATGATTATTAAGTGTTTCGAATCATGGGGACTCGAAGTGTGTCCTCATAAACCACATCAACATGGTAATTATTTTGTCATACCTATGTCTTAATACGAATATGTCCTTATAAACCATATTAACATGCACACACACATTGTTTAAGTGCTCTTGTTATAACCCGAGTGTCTCTGATTTGCCTTGTGCTGCGGGATTATTAGAACTCAGCTGTTTGGGCCGTACCCCAGGTAAGAGGAAACCCACTCTTTTCAGCCAATCAGACGCCACTCAAAAGGATCTTCCATTACAAATCCCTGTTTACTTTTTGAAGCGTCTTTAAATGATGAGTTTTATGTGTGCCGTTTATGTTTAGTCTGCTGGAGAAGATCGAGCAGGAGACCTGGAGGGAGACGGGCATCTCCTTTGTCACCTCTGTCACACGCCTCATGGAGCGACTGCTGGATTACAGGTATTACTTTAGTTTTAGTGTCTGTACTAATAGTAATGGTGGATTTCTTGAACATAATTCACACCAGGACACAATTGTTTCACCTTCGGTCTGACTTCATTTCAAACTCCATCTTCATTTACTCTCCCTTCACTCGTTCCAAACCTGTTTGAGTTTCTTTCGTCTGTTCAACACAAACAGAAGACTGGCAACCTCATTGACTTCCATATTTGTTTTTCCGACTATGGAAGTCAGTGGCTACAGGTCTTTATCTTTCTTCAACATGCTTATTTAGTGTTCAAAACAAACTGAAGCAGGTTTTAAACACTTGAGAAGTGCAAAAATGTTCACTTTGGGGTGAATTATCCCTTTAAAATTACAATTAGTAGATAGAATTAGTTTTTAGTTTTAGTAATTCAACTTTAATTAACGTTACAAACTTTATTTCAGTGACTGAAAAACAATTAGTTTTATCCTTAGTTAGTCTTAACAACACTCATGAGCATATACTGCAGTAAGTGACTTTTGGGCACATGTAGACTATCATAATATGCTCGCCGGCCACTTTATTAGGTGCACCTGTCCAACTGCTCGATAACGCAGATTTCTAATCAGTCAATCACATGGCAGCAGCTCAAAGCATTTAGGCATGTAGACATGGTCAAGACGATCTGCCGCAGTTCAAACCGAGCATCAGAATGGGGATGAAAGGTGATTTAAGTGACTTTGAATGTGGCGTGGTTGTTGGTGGCAGACAGGCTGGTCTGAGTATTACAGAAACTGCTGATCTAGTGGGATTTTCTCGGTCAACCATCTCTGGGGTTTACAGAAAATGGTCTGAAAAAGAGAAAATATCCAGTGAGCCGCAGTTCTGTGGGTGCAAATGCCTTGTTGATGCCAGAGGTCAGAGGAGAATAGACAGACTGGTTTAAGCTGATAGAAAGACAACAGTAACTCAAATAACCACTCGTTATAACCGAGGTATGCAGAAGAGCATCTCTGAACGCACAACACGGCCAACCTTGAGGCAGATGGGCTACAGCAGCAGAAGACCACACCGGGTGCCGCTCCTGTCAGCTAAGAACAGGAAACTGAGGCTACAATTCACACAGGCTCACCGATATTGGACGATAGAAAATTGGACAAACGTTGGCTGCTCTGATGAGTCTTGATTTCTGCTCCGACATTCGGATGGTACGGTCAGAATTTGACATTAACAACATAAAACCATGGATCCATCCTGCCTTGTATCAACGGTTCAGGCTGGTGGTGGTAGTGTAATGGTGTGGAGGATATTTTCTTGGGACACTTTGGGCCCATTAGTACCAATTGCGCATCGCGTCAACACCACCTTTTTTCCCACTTTGCAAATTAATATTATTAAATGGAAGGAGCCATTTAAAATGTGAAGCCCTGTTCAGACTACACATTTTTTATTGTTGGTTAGGACAGTCACTGTATCAGATGCTCAAATTTGTCATGATAAAATCTTGATGTTTGTAGGTAAGAAATCTGCCAGACTACACACTGCTTCGCAATCAAACATGGATCTATGATGCCGATTCTGACATCAAGAAGCTACATACTTTACAAATATCTCTCCAATTGTGATTAGTAATGGATATTTCCCCCCTACATACACCTGTGTGTGTTTTCTGAACAAAAACAGCAATGGCTTTAAGCAAAGCAGCCCTCACAAACTTCAAATTAAAATAATAACTTTCAGTAGACATCCTCGTACCTTTAAATATACATTAATGCACAATTTCCCACATTATCAGTGCCATTATTTGTACTGTAACTTTAGGTGGGTTTGCAAACCTGTCTAGCCTACTTTCATTGCCGTCTACATTTCAGGCGATCATTAAAGCTCCCCGTCATCTGACAGCAGAAAGCATTGAGTGATTGACAGCTAATATGAACCAATATAAAATCCATGAGGCAGGAAGAGCGATTCAGCGTGTTTTTAAGGGAAAAAAATAATCAAACAGGTAGCACCACAACCATCATATGCAGTCGCACAAATGCTCCCAAATATATTATGAGGTTGCATTGATTAAATTATGGTCACAATTTCGAGCCCTGTCTGTCCTACATCAAGTGGGGTTTATTTATAAACTAATTTCGAGAGGATCACATGCTTATGATTGATCTCAGCTGGTACCACATGAGCTTTGTGCATTTCACCAATCAGACGAATCCTGACACACTATAAATTACCAGAGCTTTCTACTCCGGTCATCTTCGTCTTGAAGAATCCCACCTTCCACCCCAACTCCTCCCCTTCTCTGATAGGGCGGCACGGCGGCCCAGTGGTTAGCACTGTTGCTTCACAGCAAGAACTCCACTGGTTCGGCCCCTCCCTGAGCCAGTCGGCGTTTCCATGTGGAGTTTGCATGTTCTCCCCCCGTGTTTGCATGGGTTTTCACCAGGTTCCTCGGTTTCCTCCCACTGTCCAAAAACATACAACATAAGTAAATCAACTAGTTTAAAATAGCATCTTAAAGCAACTCTAGTCAGATATATCTCAGCACGTTCACAAGCGGGGGGAGTTCTCGAGATCTACCTGAGCTCAAACTCTCCTCTTGCCCTTCAAACAGGAAGGAGCCCTGGGCTCAAGGATATTCTGAGCTCAGGGCTCTCTCCCGGGACAGCATGCCAAATACGCTTTATTATCAATCATCAGCTACGTGTGAAGCAAATTTAGCTGAAATCAGGATACAAATGTGCAATCCGAATTAACTGTGCATCATTTAACCCTTCAATCATTTTCAGTCAAAAATCTTTCGTAACCCCGACCCACATATCTTACTTAAATAGATCTATAACTGCTGCAAGAGCATAAAACGTTCATGATGAATACCAATGTTTTAAAAAAATAGGAAGTAGGAAGCAGTAATCTGGAAGCAACTCATAGAAAGCAGCCTATCAGATTCATGTTGCATATATGATCAGTGTGCGAGGCATCTGAGGGTGTAACTAATGAGACTTCCGCGTTCTGTCGTTGGTAGAGACTGCATGAAAGGTGATGAGACGGAAAACAAGAAGATCGGTTGCACGGTCAACCTCCTGGTGAGTCTGAGCTTCCATAATAAACATGACGCTGCAATCTTGTGAGCAAGCTGAAGTAACCTGAGGGTCTCATGATCTGGATTTTTACAGAATTTCTACAAGTCGGAGATCAATAAGGAGGAGATGTACATCCGATACATTCATAAACTGTGCGACATGCACCTGCAGGCGGAAAACTACACAGGTGAGACATGTTTATGTATTTAAAAGCTACTTACGCCACATCACACAGAACAGTTTGTGTGCAAGGTTAAAATAGTTTGGGATTTTTCATTAGTTTTAGTTTTTATTTCGTTTGGACTTTTTGTTTTTAAATTCAGTCAGTTTTAATTTATTTTTAAAGGGAGATTTACTAGTTTTTAGTAGTTTCTATATTTTGAAATGTACTTTTAGTTGAGTTTTTATTAGTTTCAATATTAGTTTGACTGTAGTTTATTATTCTAAATAAGGATATTTGTTAAGCAGAAAATTCAAAATCATCAGAATAAATATTATATAATAAAAACTCAGCTGTACATTTTTTGAAACCTGTATTCATAAGACACATGACTACTACCATCTACCACTACCATCCTCAAATTCAAATACAACAGCCCACAAGATAGCAGCCTTAAGTACAATATGTGTGTAAGGCTGCCTCTGAGGTTAGATACACAGTAGTGATGGGAAGTTCATATGTTTAAAGGGCCACGAAACGCCCCAGTCTCAGCGGGGTGTTTTCACACCTCTAGTTTGGAAAAGCTCAGGAAAGTGGGTGTGTCCAGCTTGGTTTAGGTAGGAGTGTCAGGGAAGGGGAAAGAGGGAAGGTTTTGCATAAAAATGGGAGTTTCTATTTGTGCACATGCTGATGTTCACACAGAGGCACAACAAACACAGACGCAAGGGGGAGAAAGACAGTAACTGTGTCTACATGGACGTCAGTAATCAAATTATTTGCCAAATTATTAATTTGTCGACTTTAACGGCCCTTTCTCTTTAATACAGGAACATTTCTTGCATGCCCCCATGACAAACAAGATGCGAGAAACTGCTAAGAGTGCGTTTTTAATGGAGCGTTTGACACCGCGTGGCGTATAAGAGAAATAAAAACCCTCCGCATTTCTCGGTAACTTATGCTCTCGGTAGGTAGCGTCAGAAAGCCGTGTGTGTATACACTATCCTGTCACAAAATGCGGTGGTGTTTATATGTTTACACTCGGAGAGCAGCATCTAGAGCGGATCTTTCAGTCTATAATACTGTAGTGATGTTAGCGTGCTGTAAACTCAGTAACAGTTCTAATCATTTTGACTAAGGTCTGTCTATAAACACTGAGAGTACTGCTGACGAAACTACCTTTCCCATCTGAATAAACAAACAAAGAGCACAGATCGTGTACTTACCAAAAACAGGACAATCAACATGAACTGCAGCTGTGTATTTTTTTCAAAAGGAGACGAGCGGAAAATCCGGATTTCACCATTTCCAGATGCGGAAAGCTCTCGGGTGAAAAAAAAAGATTCTGCTGCGCGCGTGGGAGTCCAGCTGCGCTCTCATAGTGGGAAATGAAAACAAAACCTTTGTTGCAGCACATAAACACAACACTGGCGACCTGTGTCTCCAAACAATTCTTCTTCTTCCCGTTGCCGCTTCCTTGCTGACTGAACACTAACAGGTACAAACAATCTTCGAAGCGATCAAGAATATTAATAAAGTTGCACCGCATACACAATAGAGCGCATAGGTTGGTTCGAACAAACTCTTTCTCATGAATTAATGCCACACACTCAGAGACGTCAGGATGCACTCACAGACGTCCACTCCCCACGCTGGAATACACGCATGGATCTCATCGGCGTGACGCAGCTTCAAAAATTCATTTCTAACCGGAAGAACGAATTTGCTCGAAATAACACAAAAACAACCAATTTTCACCCTTTAGCGAAATATATGTGTCCTAATAGTGTTTATAGCTGCGTGGGACACATATATGACTGTCAACAGCTCAATAAATGTGTTTTGGTGTTTTGTGACCCTTTAACATTTTTTTTTTTTTATTATGTAGTCCGCAATAGGAATTTCAGTCAGTTAAAACATCAGCATGATCTGAAAAAATGTCTCACCGTAAAGTTTAGCATTATTTAAATTCCATTAGGAATTTCTGTTATGATATAAACATACGTTTTTCCACCAGATCCTCTTATTTAAGCCCTCGGTTAACTCCCGGTGCAGTTGTTCAAGTTTAGTTCAGTCACAGCAGGCTGTCAATTTACCAGCAAAGTCGTTGCAGAATTTTCTGGATATTTACTGGTATTACTGTGTTAAATGGGCTAATGAGACATGTAATTCATTGCTACTATTATTGTCTTCATCGACATCATTAATATTTTATCTGTTTGGTTCATTGAATCTCGCAGTATTATCAGTTCATCGCTTCTCAAATTTGATCTCAGTGTAACGTTACTGTTCTAATAACTGAATATGAGTATATATTGGATTATTTCGAGTCAGAGGAGGGCGTTAGGTTTGTTAAAAAGTAAGTAGATTGTAGATGAGTGCTTACTGGAGACGCGAATCGTTTCAAATGATTCAGTTTGATTTCAGTTCACTTAGAAGATCCAGTTAAAAAGATTCATTTGTGATTGCGATACAAAAATAAAGCCCATTGTGCACAAACAGTGTAATAGTGTAAAGTAATAGTTTTAAGTCTCTGTATTTAATGCTATCATCGTGCTGCGGTCATGTCCACTTGTTGCTTTTGTCGCAGGAGCAACAGCGAGGATGACAGAAAAAGAACCGGCTCAATCTGGCCAATGGCAACAGGACTACAGACAAGAGCTGCGTCCCAAATCGCATACTTGTGCAATATTCTACGCCATTTTGTAGTATAAATAGTGTCTGTAGTGCGTTCACACTGAAAACTCTAAAAATAATAAGTGCACTTTAATTGTGTAAAAGTGTGTAATGGTGGACACTTCACGCACTTAACGACCGCAGCTTTGCGCACGTAACGGAAGGGGCGGAGCTATCGTGCACACATGTTGGTTAACTTTATTTATTTTGGATTGTGAAAGCAAAATTCTCCTGTGAGAGTGATTATAGCACCTCCCGATGGTGAATGCAGTTATACTCATGCCAGGTATTATTTGGTATTTTGGTCATTTATTTCACTAATTTGGCAACCATCAAACGTCATATGGGAAACAGTTTGAAATTCTGCTTAGTAAAAAGCCATTAGTGTTACATTTGGGACAGCACTACATACATATACTATGCTGTTGAGTGTGAAAGTGTAAAGTGTATCATTTGGGACGCAGCTTCTGAGGTGCCGTACGGGTCAAACACCTGCAGCGCGAAGTAAATAGATTCACTTCTAAAAGACTTACAGTAAGATTATGTGTTAATTACATTTACAAAGACGAAAATGTCTTTTGTATTTTTGTAGTTTTGTATGTACAAAATACAGTTTCAGTTAGTTCTAGTCTTTTTTAAAAAACTCGTTTTTATTTTTATTTCAGTGAACAAGTATTTTACATTTTAGTTTTCGTTCTTTTCGTTAACTTTAATAACCTTGTGTGTGTGTGTTACGTGTTTGCTGGGGCTGGCTATTATTAAAGTCAACGGAGGCGAGGATCCATATGCAGAGTTTTTAATGATAGCAGTATATCAAAATATCAAAAGGGCAAACCAAAAATCGTCGTCAAACAGGCATGAGGTCAAAAGGCAGGCTGCAGGCTAAGGATAATCCAAAATACAAAAACTGTGGTCAAAACCCGGAAGCAAACTGGAAGCTGGGAAACACCGTTGACGATAACAAACAGAAAGACAGAAGGTAACAAGGAACAGATGGTAACAAGGTACGTAACGTATGGTAGATAGTAATGTCGCAGTGGGGAATGAGCGTGTGTGTGCTGCTTATGAAGTGCGTGCAATCAGTACAGACAGTCCTCCGGTGGTGCGTGCGCAATCAGTCGTGATCAGGAACAGGAGTGTGTGTGTGTTGCATGGCTGGAATTGTAATCCTTAAACATGGCTGATTGTAGTTCATGGAAGTGTGTGTGAACCAGCGATCTCTGACAACGGAGAGAGCGAGAGAGAGATCGCTGGCGATCGTGACAGTGTGTGTGTGTGTACGTGTTTTTGTGACATGTCAGGACACAAATCTGTATAATGACACAGGTATTACAAAAAGGAGGTGAACTATGAGGACATTGGTGACGTCCTTATTTCTCAAAAAGCTTATAAATCCCACAGAATGAGTTTAATCAGAGAGTAAAGCTGCACACAGACTCCTGTGATGGTTGGGTTTAGGGGTAGGGTGGGGTGAGGGCAATATAATATATGGTTTGGACAGTATAAAAAGAATGGAACCTATGTAATGTACCCACTTTTCACAAAAACAAATGTGTGTGTGTGTGTGTGTGTTTTCCAAGTGTCCAGATAGTTAATTTTTACATCGAAACCCAATAAAAAAAAGCCGTGTAATGTGTTTTGTGTGAACACCCCCTGCGAATGCATATATAAAGTATACATTTCAGCAATGAGGTCATGTCATTGGCCCATAAATATTTCCTGCTTGTATTCAAACTATTTCATAACTGTAACAAGAGGCGATTCAATCATAACGTAATGTTAAAACAGCTCTCATCACATTATTTATCAATATGTGGCTGTTTTTGGATCCTCCGAAGCTACAGTAAATTAAATAATGTAAAACAGGAAATACATTAGGACCATTGTTTTTGTTTACAACGCTTAAAATGGTCTATAGGAATGTATAGTAAATATTATTTTTACCATTCATATTCAGTATATGAATAATGTTTTTTAAATTTCTTGCAATCAGTATTTAGTAAATATACAGTAATTTACAGTTTCCAATGTTACCGGTTGAAAGCCTAAATTGGCAATGAGGTCTTAAAATGTATGGAAAGAGTCTTAAAAGGGTCTTAAAGGTATTGGAATTCACTCTTTGATTCCTGTACATACCCTGAATATGCCCACCATTGTGTCCCACAGAGGCAGCGTTCACCCTGCTGCTGTACTGGGAGCTGCTCCACTGGGAGGAAAGACCCCTCCGAGAGTTCCTGCATTATCCAGCACAGAGCGAATGGCACCGCAAAGAGGGTCTCTGTCGTAAGGTTATCCACTACTTCAACAAAGGAAAGGTATTTACTGATGTAACTTAGTTTCAAGTCAACTATAATAAGTATATATTTGGGGTGACTGCTGTAAAATTAAATGTAGGTTTGTCCAAGCACTCGGGCAGGATTTCTCTATAATGTTTTTAAATTTAACATACAGTGTCCATTCATTCTGTAAAGGGAAATTTCAGCCTTACATTATGTCAATACTAGACACCAACATAAGCAGGGGTGTGTGTCCCAAACAACGACTTACAGTAACTAGTGGCTGAACTATCATAGTACGATGCATTGTTTGAAAAATAAATTATGTAGTGATCAGTGTTTTCCCAAAACCGTAGTTTCTCTGTCACTAGCTGCGTTTCCATCCACAATTTTTATTCGCATTTTGGATATGCGCATTAAAAAACGGTTGATGGAAACGCCATGATGCGCATACATTTTGAAAATGAATATGAATACATGTATTTATGCACTTTTACCGCGTAAATTCCAGTATGCGCATTAAAAAAAGGTCATGTGATTTTGTTATAAGAGATCATGGGATGACAAAATTGTGTGTGAATGGACAAACCAGCAGGCTGAGAACATCATAAAACATCTGAAATGTTGTTTTGGTCATTCTAAAACGCCTTACCGTTTAAGTAGTTGTGTTATTATATGTTAATGACCTCCAGAATCAAGAGTGCCTGTGCTCCGCGTCTCACACCTTCACATGCCACCGCGCGTTCACTGCGTGTCAGGATTGCCTTCTGAGGCACAAGTCATTTATTAAATGAAGAAAAGATTGGCGCAGCTTCTCCTACTGCAGCAAATTACGTCTTTACTGTTGATATTTGGTGCCAGTTAATCAGGAAGTGATGATTTTGTCCGCTTTGACTCTTATGCCTTTTATGCGATAATCCAGTTTTGCGCATAAAGTTCATTCATTTTTGGATGGAAACATAGCTTCAGATCCATCGTTTGAACCACGTTAGTTAGAATGTAAAACTTCCATAATGACTCTCTAAACGGGTGGAGTAACTACATTTTATAAAGAAAATGACCATCATTTTTTGTATAAAATTATAGTTTTACACACACGCAATTAAACAAATCCAATATTAGTTTTAGTAAAAAGATACACTTGTTTTCTATATTAACTGAAATATGTGTAAATGGCACATATAGGGCCTGTGCTTCCTTTACAATTATTATTGAGAATATTCCATATTCCATGCTAAAACATAAAACTACTTAGTTAACACTCTAATCTCATATATGAATCATATAAATTGTTTATGGTTGTAATTTACAGCAGGCTATTTATTAAGAAAAGTAATAATAATAATAATAATAATAATAATAATAATAATAATAATATTAATTATTCTTCTTCTTATTCTTCTTCTTATTATTATTATTATTATTATTATCATTATTATCATTATTATTACTTTATTATTAGTAGTAGTAGGATATTGTTTATTTATTTTTTATAATAAATAAGATACTATAAATAAAACCATTAACCTATGCTATATAGCCTATTTTTGTTTTCACAAGCTTTGGAGACATAACGAAAATTCGCTTTTATATAACAGTCACCTATAGCTTTCATCATGAGTCATGGCTGCATTCAAAAAGTCATAAATGTTTTCAAAGTACACTACGAAGGGAGCGCAATTGTGAATATGAAGATCGCTAAAACCATACTGTAAAAATAGGCTGCATTGAAAGTAAATTACAACTAAGAGAGATGACCTTAATGTTTTTTTTTTTTATTATTTAATCATTCCGTTTAAATGCTGGAACATTCTAAATGAATAGGTCACAAGGGGGATAACTGGAAATATAACACAACCAGTAACTATGCTTAACTACAGCTCTGGAGGTGTAGTTGCAAGCGTACAAGTTTGGGACGCAGTTTGCGAATGTTTGTTGGAACAGATTTTGGAAACAATAAATCAACGAACTATGTTTGTAATGACAGAACTTGCGACCTTAGTTCGCTAACGATAGTTTTCAGGAAACACCCCTAGAGCAACAAATGCAAATTCCACTTCTTAAAAACAAGTTTGCGACACAGTTTGCGAATGTTTGTTGGAACAGATTTGGGAAACACTAAATCAACGAACTACGTTTGTAACGACAGAACATGTGACCTTAGATGGATAATGATGGTTTTCTGAAACACCCCAGAGCGACAAATGAAATTTCACTTCTTAAAAACAAGTTTGCGACACAGTTTGCGAATGTTTGTTGGAACAGATTTGGGAAACACTAAATCAACAAACTACATTTGTAACGACAAAACATGCATGCGACCTTAGTTGGCTAACTATGGTTTTCCAAAACACACCCCAGAGCAACAAATGCAAATTCCACTTCTTAAAAACAAGTTTGCGACACAGTTTGCAAATGTTCGTTGGAACAGATTTGGGAAACACTAAATCAACAAACTACATTTGTAACGACAGAACATGTGACCTTAGTTGGATAATAATGGTTTTCCGAAACACCCCAGAGCAACAAATGAAATTCCACTTCTTAAAAACAAGTTTGCGACAGAGTTTGCGAATGTTCATTGAAACCAATTTGGGAAACACTAAATCAACGAACTACGTTTGTAACGACTGAACATGCGACCTTAGATGGATAATGATGGTTTTCCGAAACACACCCCAGAGCAACAAATGCAAATTCCACTTCTTAAAAATAAGTTTGCGACACAGTTTGCAAATGTTCTTTAGAACAGATTTGGAAAACACTAAATCAACGAACTACGTTTGTAACGACAGAACATGCGACCTTAGTTGGCTAATGATGGTTTTCCAAAACACCCCGGAGCAACAAATGCAATTTCCACTTCTTACAAACATGCTATAGTTGCAATTTTCATGGTTACTAATGATTCAACGTTTCTCCCGAAACCATAGTAGTCACAAACGTTTAGTGCAATGCCAAACAATGTCCCATTGCAAAGGATCATTGGGGGCCTAAAATGTCCATCGGTTGTACCTTTCAAAATCCTTCATTCCAAAGGGCTCTTCGAAGTGGCCAGTTTTGAGCATTTTGGTTTGAAACGACATTTCAAAATGGCGGCCATGATTGTTTTTACTTCCAATTACCCTTTGGAGTGTAAAACATGCTGCAATGTAATTGGCTGATTCTTTTTTTGGCATTAAAGAGCAGTTTAACAAGTCTACCTAATAATGTGTCTAGTCAGTCTACTTAACTCTCCCTATTTTTACAGCTCCATCCCTCTTATTTTATAAATTGCACATGAAACCAGCAGTCTTCTCTTGTTCTCTTCCTAGTGTTGGGAATATGGCATCCCGCTGTGCCGAGAACTAGCCTTTCAGTACGAGTCCCTGTACGATTATCAGAGTCTCAGCTGGATACGGGTCAGTGCCTTTTGATGTTCTTTTTAGAAAACGTGCATATATGAATAGAGATTATATAACAGCACTTTGAGTAGACATCTTAGCTATTAATGTACTGTTATGTATTATGCTCAGAAGGAGGTCAGCGCTGTGTGAATATTTAGCTCTTTCTTCTTGCATAGAAAATGGAGGCGGCGTATTATGACAACATCATGGAGCAGCAGCGACTGGAGCCCGAGTTCTTCAGGGTGGGGTTTTATGGGCGGAAGTTTCCTTTCTTCCTCAGGGTGAGACTTCTATACGCTCTATTTGTTTGAACGGATTATAAGAATTCATTTTATGTAAAACAAGTATGTGTTATATACTATTTTTACTTTTTTTATTATTATTAATTTATTTTTTCTCTCTCAGAATAAGGAGTTTGTTTGTCGGGGTCATGACTATGAGAGGCTTGAAGCTTTTCAGCAAAGAATGCTGGGAGAATTTCCTCAAGCCATCGCCATGCAGCACCCGAATCAACCAGATGAGGGCATTTTACAGGGTGATGCACAGTGTATCCTTCACCATAAAACTGTTTGATGTGTGCATGTATTTATTTGGTTATTTTGTTGGTTGGTTGGTTGCTTCACTGAATCATTCTATCGATTGGATGGATGGATGGATGGATGGATGGATGGATGGATGGATGGATGGATGGATGGATGGATGGATGGATGGATGGATGGATGGATGGATGGATGGATGGATGCATGAATGGTTGGTTGGATGGATGGATGGATGGATGGATGGATGGATGGATGGATGGATGGATGGATGGATGGATGGATGGATGGTTGCATGGATGGCTGGTTGGTTGGATGGATGAATGGATGCATGAATGGTTGGTTGGATGGATGGATGGATGGATGGATGGATAGATGGTTGGTTGGTTGAATGGATGGATGATTGGTTGGATCAATAGATGAATGGTTGGTTGCATG
>CAIGQQ010004613.1:3160695-3186566 GCA_903798035.1 Danio albolineatus | reverse complement strand
AGGAGCTTGACTGGGGCCGGCAGGGCAAGACGTCTGGGTGGTGCCGGTAGGGCTAGCAGCCGGGCTGGGGCCGGCAGGGCTAGGAGCCTGGGTGGTACAGGCACTGTGCTGCGCACTGGGGCTGGAGCCGACACTGGCGGGCGCTCTGGGGCTGGAGCCGACACTGGCGGGCGCTCTGGGGCTGGAGCCGACACTGGCGGGCGCTCTGGGGCTGGAGCCGACACTGTGGAGGAGCCCTTTCTCCTCCTACGCTTCCTTGGTTTAGGTGGCGGGAAGCTGGACACCTTCTCAGACACTGCAGTGTACTCCACCGCCTGCAGGACTGGTGCAGTGTCTGTTGCGGGTACCTCAGTGGGTAATGCTGCAGCCAGGGTTGTAGCTGAGTGGGCTGCAAAAGGTTCGGTCACCACTAGAGGGGAAATGAAAGAGGAAGGCCTGTTCCTCCTCCTCAGTCTCTTCTCAGTGGAAGGCAGCAGGGGGCTGGGTTCGGGTTGGTCTGTCGGTGGAAGAACAGAGCAGATTCTTTCATGGGTCCCTTGATGAACCATATGGTCGACAAACTGTTGGTATGAGTAGCCCACCAACTTCTGTATCTGCAGAGGATAGAGGGGCTTATCAAGAGCATAGTTCAATAGATTCAAGAGAGCCCAGTCATTAAAACCGAGCCCCTCTGCTGCCATGCGGAACCTCTCCGCAAACTCCTTCATGTCCACACCACATTGCCGCAGCGCATGCAGACTAAGAAGCTGTGGCATGCGGCTGAAGAAGGAGTCCTTCTGCTGGGTCCTCATTTTGGCCAGTTCGTTCTGTCACGGGTTCAGGTAGGGGAAAAGCAGTGAGGACCCAATTGCAGATTCAAAAATGAGAATTTATTGATAATAAAATAAAACAAACAGGAAAACAAACAACCCCGAGGGGGAAAACATTAATTAAAAAATAAACAAACAAACAAACCGACTAGACTGGGCTGGGCTGGCAAAGATCAGGAGCAAGACAGGAGAACACGACAAGACTGGGGTATAATCGACGAGGAACGATGAGCATTGACGACGAACTGGCACAGGACAGCAGACATGAGGAGAATTTAAAGCAGACATGATTAACAAACAGACAGGTGAACATAATAAACTAATAATGGGTTAACAAGGAGGGTGGGGCTAGACAATAGACAGGAGAGCGCATGACACAAGCCACGCACTCACACGAGACTAGAGCACATGACGAGCACGCGGTGTGTGTGTGTAAACACACACACCACGTGCTAAACACAACAACAGAGGACAGAACGCAAGACACAAGCACACGATAAAATGAAAACATCCTACCGTGCTCTCACACATAAGCAACGCGCATGCTTCATCCCAGCACCATCGTAAACTAAACAGAGGCGCTGTGAATGAAGCAGCGCGAAGCCGACAAAACAAAACAAACACCAGGATGAGTGCCCACAATCCGCACCCATACATGGACAATACACAGGACTAGACAGAGCTAGCGTCCGGGCTCCGCCACAAGACAAGGATTAACAAGACAGGATTGGCAAAACCCTGACATCTAAATCCTCTGATTAGGTTCAGAAGTGTAATTTTACATGTAATGAAAAGGTTATTAGCTAGTAAATTATTTTTAATTTTTTTTTCAAAAATGTTACTTTAGACCAGAGGTGCCCAAAGTAGGGCCCATGGGCCCACTATCCCATCTGAAACAAGAGGGAGAATGATGGGAAGTTGGTTGGGGTGAATGCCTTTGAAAGAGATCCACATTTCGATTTAAATAAAACCTTTTGGAGCTACAATAAAAGCCAACTAAAATTAGTTTCATTTAAATCACAAGAGCTCAGTGAGCGAATCAAGGCAAAGGAGCAGCTCGACTAGTGTGTTCAGCATTGAACTCCGTTGTGTTATAAATGGGATTACTTATGTTTGTACTATATTAAGTTCAATATAAAATGTTATATGTTTTAAAGCAGTTTTTTTTTTTTTTTTGAAAATTGAATTAAATATTAAATATTAAATTAATTAAATATTGACAACTAAATCAGGAAATTACCCTTGGTAAATTTAAAGTAATACAATTGGGTATATTTAACTTCGGCCCACAGTCCTCAATCAAGTTTGCTTTTTTGCCCCTTATTAGAAAAAGTTTGGGCACCCCTGCTTTAGACAATTCTTTGGTTTTTAACAAGGTAGATTTTCTTTTGCGTCAAAACCAGCTAAATCCACTTGTGCTTTTTTTGCAAAAACTTCTAAATGCACCATTGGGACAAGACAGTGCAATTAGATAAAAAATCACTAAAAATGCAATTAGAATTTATTTTACCAAACATAAAATGCATTACACACACCTCCTTAAATTAAAAGTACATAAATATGTCAAGTGGTGGTTCATTCCACTGTGGTAACACTTGCTAATGCTTTTTAAAAGTAGCTTACATTAGCAAGTAAAACACAAGGTAGGCCTACTGGGCTCAAAGGGGACGTCTCTCAGACACTTTTAGAAGCTGTCATTCATTTATCCTCACCATACTCAAGGTCTTAGTCTTTTTCGTCTCTTGTTTATCCTCATAGCATCCATGTGGGATAAACGATTAGCATCTGAACTTCGTCTTTTGTGAAACTGAGTTGCCGTTTAATGTATAGTAAATTGGACTCATTCAAAGTAGCATCACTGCGCAAAAGCACGTTATGAACGCTTGTTACACTTCCGACTGTATAGTGGTTTCTTTTTCTTATAAGAGTTTTGAGGTACAGGGAGTTTTCATTTGCCATTCACTACCAGTCGGACAGGCTCATGCAGTACATCGAACTCCATCTTTTAAAATCGAAAGCGGAATAAAAAAAGCCGGCGCATCAACGCGCCTCTACAATGAAACTTATGATTCGATTCGCATCTTCTGATTGTTTCTCTGGAAATAGCGGCTTTTGCTGCCAAAGGCGAGTGGTGTTTAGCAGCTTTTGCAAAAAAACTGTTATTTCTGAATGTGCTGATGCTGCGATTTAGATGAAAAATATTTGTTGAACGTGTAGTACGTTGTCTAAAGCCGTCGCTCAATGTCATTTGCTCATTTTTGGCGGAAGTGGCGATTAGCGGCTTATCCATCAAAAATCTTCATATCCTAAAGTATTTGTTTATATTACTATAGTTGTTGTATAACCCTAGCAACTGTAGAATTACAAGATTGTTTACTATAATCTGATTCAGAAACACATGTAGTGGTTGCTAGTGTGTTTTCATGTATAAAATTCCTTCACAAAAAATAAAATGACAAACTTTTAATAGTGGAATCATGCCACCCAAATGCTAAACTCAAGATAATAGTCATATTATATGATAAATGTCAGATTAACTAGTGGATTTGAGGAATAAAAAGCTGTTGTTTACCTCTTGCCTGTCATGTATTGTAGGTTGAGGTCAGCCCACTGGAAAACGCCATTTATGTGGTGGAGAACAAGAACCAAGAGCTGCGCACCCTGATCAGTCAATATCAGCACAAACAGCTGCACGGAAACATCAACCTGCTCAGCATGTGCCTGAACGGCGTAATCGACGCTGCCGTCAATGGAGGAATCGCCAGATACCAGGAGGTGAAGACCAATTTTGACTTTAAGAGGTTGAAATAAACATTGTTTCTCATGGCAGATGAGTTTATTGTGCTTTAGAATGCTCGCACTAGCTCTACTAATTTCTTCATGTTGAGTTGACAAGATTTTTGGTGCCCGAATGAACGAACATCAAACCACTTTTATTTGGAAGAATAGTTTTAACAGGGGTCGAGCGTTGAAGATGTGTAGGCACTTATTATAATCATTCTCCTTCTCCTCTTAAAGAGATAGTTCACCCAAAAATGAAATTTCTTGTTTCTCACGCGAAGCGTTTGGGTCAGTGAGTGGTGTCAGTGGTTGTTTTTTAGATTAAAAATAAACACAGACAAACAAGCCCAAGGCTGCGTCTGAAATCACCTACTACTCGTGTAGGTACTACATTCGAATTTGAGTTTACTACAGGACCGTTAGAAAAGTATGTTCAATATAGTAAGGAATGGAACTCTGATGTACTACATCAGAGATAGACAAACTAGAGCCCGCGGGCCAAAGTTGGCCCATGGTAAACTTTGATTTGGCCCGCCATCCCATCTGAGAATGGTTGCTCAACCCTGCTCCTGGAGCTCGACCTTCCTGCTGAGTTCAACTCCTACGCTGATCAAACACACCTGAACCAATTAATTAGGACCTGAACAGCACTAGATAATTCCAGGCAGGTGTGTTTGATATGGGTTGCAACTGAAATCTGCAGGACGGTCGATCTCCAGGAGCAGGGTTGGCCACCCCTGGTTTAGAGATTGTCAATTCAAATTTATTGTACCTTTTTATTTCTTTGTTTTATTGTTAAGCTACAAAAAAGCTATCTGAAATTAAATGTTTCAATTTACATGGTGCAAATTTAATCATGGCGCTACGGTGGCGTAGTGAGTAGCACGTTCGCCTCACAGCAAGAAGGTCGCTGGTTCAAGCATCGGCTGGGTCAGTTGGCATTTCTGTGTAGAGTTTGCATGTTCTCCCCGTGTTCGCGTGTGTTTCCTCCGGATGCTCCGGGTTTCCCCCACAAGTCAAATATGATTGTTTATGGTTTTATTGGAATAAGTTATCATTTGAATCGTATTAACTTATGCAGTTTAACTTTTTAAAGTAAAGTTTTCTATTTCTTTTTATTTTTTATTATGAAAAGTATATGAATTAGGAAATTACCCTTGGCAGCTTAATGTAAAATAGTTTGGTATAGTTACCTTCAGCCCATGGCTATCAATGATATTTGATATTTGGCCCTCCATATGAAAAGGTTTGGCAGGCACTTTTTTCCAGGGGTTTCAGTACAGTGTAACTGCTATTACATCATTGGCTGGGCGTGGCCTATCTGTGAATTTGCATAGGTCCCGGATCATGCGCAGATTGTGAAAACAGTCAATTGGTTCAGATAACTGTACGCGAACGCTGGGGTTTCGTGTCCAATGCCTTTTATATGCAGTACTTTGAAATAGCTGTCCTGATCGCAGGTGTTTAATGTGACGTTAGTGTATTTTATATTAAACAAAGTAACTTAAGATACTTGTCAGATTAATACTGTTATAGAGACCTGTCCTGATCCCAGGGGTTTTGTGTCAAATACTTTATATATCGTATACAGTAACATCAGACAACAAATTTGGTGTCCATTTTACCTGTCCTGTTTATTCCATGTTCAGTATACGATTTAGTTATGGAATACCCTTTTCCTTTAATAAGCTCACTGACTTCACATTATTCTATTATATGTCCTATAACAAAAGTTAGACTAGTTTTTATTAACACTGTGAAAAAATCATTTTAATTATTTGTAATTACACGCTGAATTTACACCAATAATATGACATAAACATGTTTGAATTACTCATTTATTGGCTAAAACACAGGTTTACACATCATGTGGTAGTTGTTTTTGCAAATGAAATCGTTTAAGTATAACATTACAAAACAAAAATAACCTGTATGGTTGTTCTTTCCTTCGTTGTCCATCTCGGAGGTATTCTTCATCATCCATCTGAGCTGATTTGATTCTGGCGGTAAGCGTTATTTAAAATGCCCGTGCTAAAAAACCACAAACTGCCTGCGCATGATCAGTGACCTCTTAAGATTGTTTTTTTTTTTTAAGGGGGCGTATTCCCAACACCAACCGCTCCATGCTCATTTTACATTGTGGTAAGGAAACCCCTGGAATTTAGTGATAGCCAAAAGGTTTAGGCATCCCTGTACTACATCCTCCGTTTGTCATGATCACGTGACCTACCTACAACAGTTGGGTCACTTCTCTGTCAATTTTGTCATGTGGCATTATGGGTTATGCGCACTTCAGAATATTGCCGGAAGTAGTAGGTCACCCGGGTAATTTTTGAATTCATTTGTTTTTGCAGTGTAAATCCACGAATGAACATTCCCACGTGTAGAAGAGTATTGATCGAATCAGCCATTTTGTTTAAAATTGTCTTAAAATGTCTGTAATTGATCATTGTTGTTGTTGGTCTAATCTATGAGCAATATTTTTTATTATCACATTGTTAGTATAATTGTTTTCATGCTTATTGTCTCTCAGGCGTTCTTTGATAAAGAGTACATCAGCAGTCACCCAGAGGATACAGAGAAGATCACCCAACTCAAGGACCTGATGCAAGAACAGGTAAACACATCATTTTGACAATCCAGAATTTTAAATTGAAAGGTCAAGTACTCACGTTTACATAAAAAAAACCTACAGGTTCACGTCCTCGGTGTGGGTTTGGCCGTCCACGAGAAACTGGTGCACCCAGAAATGCGTCCTCTGCACAAAAAGCTGATCGATCAGTTCCAGATGATGAGGAGCAGTCTTTGTCATGTGAGACCTCACGTCGGCTTTTCATACACATTTGTCATCGACATTTAAATAATACATTTTCTTAAAACGATTAAATCCAGTCTTCTGTCATTTTACCCTACCCATCAGATTATCCTACCAACACTGTATTTGAATGGTTCTGAGGTTGGGGATCAGGTAGGTTAGGCCGATATTACAGCTTCATATCACACTGCTCCTCATTAGAATTTGTATGTATTGAAATGTTTCATATACCAAACATTTCAATACATACTGTATATATTTACAAAATCTGATGGGTAGCATATTGCGTCATCAAAATGTGCTTCCTATTTTTTGAATGGTAGGACAATCTGACAAGGTAGGACAAATCGACAGAACACCGGTTCAGGTTCTTAATTCATATCCCAGGCTTATTCTGAGAATGTAGTCCTAAGTACGTTTCTGGAGGCCGCGGAAAACGTCATGAATCCAAGAGAGGCTGCTGCGTATGCTTTTTGAAATCTCAAATGTCTCTCGTGAGTGCCGTTCGCACCCACTGTTCACCCGTAAACCCACCAGAGGCTGCTGTCGGCTGACTGTTTGGCTGACTGACCGACCAATTGACTGACCCACCCTCCTCCTTCCCTAAACCCCAATCAAAATTTTATCGACTGACCCACCCACACACTTTCAAACAACTTTCAAAAAAGCAATCCAGGAAAAAATAAAAGCCCTCTTCTCATTTTTACCACATTTTCAGATTTTACCACATTCTAACCGTTATTTGATGGTTTATTTCATTTTGTGGATTCTGTTTTTGTCTTACCTGCTTTCTGAAACCGATCCCCCCTGGACTCGAACCCTGTCATCGCAGTCAACTCCTCTCTGCGTCTCAAGGCCGCCGACAAACACGGCGAACTAACGGAACAAACTTGTTGTAGCAAGAAAGTCGTCCACATGGAGGCAAGCGGTCGGCTGGTAAACGCAAAAAGGAATGGCGTCACACCGCCCCCGTAGCGTTCGTTCAAAAAAATTAAACGCAGCCATATGTACCTCTGACCACGTTATGTACGGTCTCCAGAAATGTTCGTGGGACTATGTTTTCACAATGAGCCTGTGTTGTTCATATCTGTTGGTTTTAGGTAACTACCTTATTTTTCTTGTACAAGATAAAATACTCTTGACTTTGTTTACGGATTGCAAACCAAGAATAATGATGACTCATCCTGCACTCATGGGTGTGTCAAATGTTTGGCGAATCAAATTATATGTAGAATACAATTATGCTTTCTTGAAATGTTGCCACCAAGCCCTTCTAAATATACATGTATTCCATGGGGTCTTGCATACACTGTTAGACATTTTATGGTATTTTTGCGGTAACTTACTGGCAGCACTGTTGCCAGCAAGTTACCGCACCTGCCCCTTTACGATAACTTGCCTATAAATGTGTTTTACAGTAGCAGGGCCCTACAGCAATTTTATTTTGCAGTAAAATAGCCGTACTGCAACTTCTTTTTATTGTAAAATGCCCTATCCACATTTAAATTTTACAGCATGATGATTTTTACAGTACTTTTAATGTAATTTATTTTACATTGCACACTAGCAGTACAAAAGCTTTCTTTTTAGTATTTACAATTGAATTTAATAGATTCCAGACTAGTTCGGAGCTTGACTAATTTATTCATCACCTGTCTCCTTTTTGTCTTGAACTACAGTAGCAGTACTTGATTACTTTGATTACAGTAGAATACCGCAAATTACTAATATGCAGAATATGAAAAAGTTTTAAAATGGATTCATCATCATAGCAGTGTTAGCCAACGAAATTAGACTGCAACCGGCTACTGTCTGAGCTAGGGTGTTTGCATTAAGCGATCTGATTGGCTGACACTTCCGTTGGTGCTTGAAAAGTTGAGAAATTCCCAACTTCTGCAGCAAGCAACGCGGCTGAAGCAGCGCCGATGGATCCACAATTCACTTCGGCAATGCTTGACGTCACCCATTAAAAGTGAATGCAAAGCGTTGACTCCCTGTGTAAATCAGCCATTACAGTAGTGAACTCTAAAGAATTTGAGTTGCTGCAAAACTTTGCTTGCTGCAAAACTGTAGCAAGGTCTAACAGTGTACATTAGCAACAATTCACCTAATTCTCTGCTAATATTCTGTATCAGACCACCTTATATTGTAATATAAACTGCCGTATTACTTGAAATATGTGTTTCATGAGCACAGACAGTGTGGATATTCAGAGTAGTGTTTCTATGTGGCCCTGCAGGGCCTGCCGGGTCTGGATAAGCTGAGTCCAGCCTGCTCTGGAGCGAGTACCCCACGCGGCATCCTCGCCACACACAGTCCCATGAGTCCTGAGAGTATCAAACTCATGCACAGACACAGGTCAGTACACCACTACACACACAGTTATGATGAATTTGTTGTATGTGAGCTTGAATGTCTGAGTTTAAATGTGACAGTAAATATTTAGATGTTAAAAACAGCTCGTTTTGCTGCTTGATGTTGCACACTGATGTTTTCTTATTATATTATTCTATTTTGTCTGTGTAGTCATGCAAACACTTGTTTGTAGAGCGAGTAGTTTGACCGTTTTCTGCCATTTATTATTCCTAGTCATTTCTCCCATAGGCGACTGAATCAGAAGTTCTGAAACAATCGCAAAAACGAGCGCACTTCAGCATTGAAGAATAAGCTCAATACCTCACAGATGAAGAGATTTGACCAGATACTCAGTCTGCTGATGGTAACCGAGTCAGCAGCTGTGTATTATAACACAAATACGTTAGCATACGGTTTACATTTATGGCCTACATATGTTAACACCAAGCTTACAAGATATTACTGTTTATTTATATATTTACTTGCCTTCCATAATATAAAGACTGCATGACTACTGGACCTTCCTAAACCAGCAATGCACGAACATCCTGTAGTCTCCACTGATCCCTGCTTACTAAGTAGCACCCACGCTGAGTGGCCTGCACTGTTCGACTGGCTGGGGTGTACATTTGCTTTTAAAAAGACGAAATCCCCCTCACTGTGTAATAGAACACGACCTACTTTCCCACTGTGTAAATATTGGTAGGCCTCGGTACTTTTATAAGTCTTTATAAACGCTCCATCTACTCCTCGTGACAGGACAAAGTAATTAAAATATCCCTGTAAGTTACCTCTGGCTCATATGGTCTACCCACATTACCGGTAACGATGGATGGGGCAATATGAGACCATCTGATCATTGCAGGGAGGTTTACCTGTACTCCCAGCTCAAAACATTTACTGAACAAGCATTATATGCTATTTTTCTAAAATTACAGCTAACTATGTAATGACTTTCCGAAACAGTCATCTGATGTACTGTGTCAGCATACCGGAAGTTGGACGACAAAATGCGTAAAAGCAAAAGTATTAAAAGTGGGCGGGGCGGAATAAGGTCAATAGATAGGATGAGGAGCTCTACCACCCGGGAGAAGCTCGGAGAAGAGCCGCTGCTCCTCCACATCGGGAAAAGTCAGCTCAGCGGGCTCAGGCATCTGTTTCAGATGCCTCCTGGTGGCCTACCTAGGGAGGTGTTCCAGACATGCCCCACCCAGAAGAAGACCCAGGACACGCTGGAGAGACTATGTCTCTCGGCTGGCCTGGGAACGCCTCAGAATCCCCCCAGAGGAGCTGGAGGAAGAGTCTAGATTCTCTCCTAAGACTGCTGCCCTCGCGACCCGGCCCCAGATAAGCAGATGAAAATGACTACTCAGATTTAATGTCTTAATTTAAATATTAGTTTATTGTTTAAAAAAAAAAACATTCAAGGCCAGATTTATTTTAGACATTTTCATATACCAAACATTTCAATACATACTGTATATATTTACATTTTGTATGTATTTACATTTTGTAATTCATATAGGTACATTTCTTTCAAATACGTTGTGTGGCATCTCATAGGAAACTCAGTAAATCAATAGAAATGAATTTGTGCAGTTTGTTTGTGTTGTACACATGTAAATATGGGTTTTAAAGAGAGATTCGTGCACTCTAGACACAGCCCTTTCTTTCTCTTCACAAACACTCCTTGACCGTGTATTCCTCATGAACACATGCGCACATACTCATGCTGCCCACCCTGAACACACGAGCTTCAGCTCCGCCACGTCTCTCTCATGTCTCTGTTTGTTCCTCTCTCCCTCTTTCTCTCTTCTGTCACCTCTTCTCACGTTTGACATCTTTCTTTGTGCATGCATTACTCTTTTTATTTCTGTCTCTTTCTTCCTTCCTTTTTTGTTCATGTTCGCACTGCTGCCTATGTTCTACCACCCTATGATCGTATTTTTTTTCATCTTGATTCATTTTCCCCCGTTCCTGCATGCGTTTATCTTCCTGCTTTTCCTTTCCATCCCTGTTTTCTGTATTCCTCTCCTCCCCCTGTCTGTCTCTTTCTGTCTTCCTCTAGCCCTCTGAATGTGTTGGGCTCTGTCCGACATTCCTCCTCTTCTCTCTCCTCTCACACCTCCAGTGAGACAGGAAACCTCCTCATCATGACGGACAGTATGATGGAGCACCCAGAGGACCTTTATCGCATGCAGGTGGGCTACATGAACTCATAATACACACAGACATTTTATAGGTACATCTCAGCATTCATTTAGGCCACTCAAGCTGTATCATACAGGCTCGTAGCTAGGGGGGGTTCAGGTGGTTAGAAAGACCCACTCCTCACCGACAACGGTCCTGAATTTGTCTCATACATGAGCTCATTTGTCTTATTTTGATTACAATGCCATCATAGTGAAAATAACCCATTTGAAAAAGGCTTTGACACCAAGCAGAATCCTCGGTTGGCTGTCGCTTCGGTGTGACTTCAGCTAATCGGTTTTAGTCAATGCTAACAAATATATTTTGTATATTTGTATATGAGTCCGACATCCAGCTGTGCAACAAAACATCTGACATAAGAGAAGTCATCAGTCGCTACTGCATTGTTGAGAAAACATTTTACTAGTGACTTTTATTTTAAATCTTGAAAAAATGACCAATAAAAAGGCATAAAGCACCAAAACCAACTCATATTAAAATAGATTTGAATACTATTTTAGCTAAAATACTCAAAAAGTGTGGTTATGATGACCATCCGACAAGCAAATTTAGAATAGTGCTTAAAATGTCAATAAAATGCAGTATTTAAATTTCAGAATTAAATAGAAAACGAGGTGTATAATTGCAAAAAGGTCCACTTTTTGAGAAAAAAAAAAAATCACTCCTTTGGCCAGGCTGGCTAACTTTCATTGCAACCACTTAGTGGTGCAGTATTGGCCCATTCCCACTAAGCATGACAGTTTGGTACAGTACAGTACAGTATCCTTTTATGGCAATTTTTACCATCAAAGATACCAAAAGAGCAAACCTTACCGTCCCACTTTTTGGCGCCCTTTCCAAAGGGTAATCCAACCAGCAACCATTGGATTGTGTTCTGGCCTTAATAGCACCCCAACTACCACCAATCCCCCGATGCTTATGTGCCTATTAGAACCTGCCTAACCATGTGCTAGCACCCCTTAGCAGTACCTTCATGACACTAAAGTTATGATTTTGCCAACAGCAGTGCGATCCTGGATTAACATCGGTGTTGATCATAGAACTAGGCCTGTCACAATAATCAATATATTGACTTATCGCACAATACATGGACATGACCTCAATGATTTTTGGTGATGCAATATATACCGCCCATACGTTAAAACCCAATTCTTGCAGCATTTTAGCTGATTGCACAACCTCTCTATGTCTATTAGACGTGTCAGTGTGAGTATGGTTAAAAAAATATATATAGTATTTACTATAAATGACTAAAGTATATTTTGATGTGGGTGCCTGATAACTGAAAATAGATGTGGTAGCAGATATCACATCCTCTGTTACTTATCCATTTTTTTTGTTAATGTTTATTATTATTTATTTGTTTAGGATATACGTTTTCACATTCTGATTTCAGTGTCAAATTATTAAATTGTTAAAGTGACTATAATTCAATTAAATATTCTTTAAAATAAAATATGATGCATACTTTGGAAGAGTGCACTTGCATATGATAATATTATATTGTCATTCTGGCATTATATAACGAGGGGCTAAAAATGTCTTAAAATGACAATAATATTGTTTATTGCGATATATTTTGCTGCAATATATCGTACAACAAAAAATGGATATCGCGACAGGCCTAACTAGAACATAATTTTTGTTTGAAAATTTAATCCATACTTATTCCCAACCCCTACGCCCAACCACATCAGAGGGTAATAATAGTTGGATAACAATCATGTAGAAGTGCATAAGCCTAACCGTAAACTTAAACATAACATAAACAGTAAACGTATCCCTTAATGCTGATTGGAATGTTGTTCCAGGATCAACATAGATGTTAATCCAGGAACATGTCCTTGGTGAAATCAAGTTAGCGGTAGTTTCTTTGGCAAAATCTCAGAACAATTTAGCAACCTGCCTATTAGAACCTGCCTAACCATGTGTTAGCACCCCTTAGCAGTACCTTCATGACACCCCAGCAACCACCAGTCACTTGGTGGATCACAAAAGTCGTGTGCGATCCTGGATTAACATCTATGTTGATCCTAGAACATCATTTTTGTTTGAAAATTTAATCCATACCTATTCTCAACCCCTAAACCCAACCATATCAGAGGGTAATAATAGCTGGATAACAATCATGTAGAAGTGCATAAACCTAAACCTAAACCTAAGCCTAAACATAACATAAACAGTAAATGTATGTCTTAATGCTGATTGGACTGTTGTTCCAGGATCAACATAGATGTTAAAACAGGAACATGTCCTTGGTGAAATCAAGTTAGCGGTAGTTCATTTGGCAAAATCTCAGAACAACTTAGCAAGCAACTAACACCTGACCATCTGCCTAGTAACGGCCCTAGTATACTTCTAACAAAATCAAAGAACAAGCTGAAATAATGTCTTTCAAACAAAGTCCAGCCAAAACAATGTTCCTTTTAAGTTTTGTTTTTGCAGTTTGAAACATCTCACCAAAGTTAACTTTTAATGAGTTAGTTTTTGGCTCCTAAATACCTTTCAGCTACCATTGGTTCTAATTTGTGTGATTTTGTCTCATTTTTTTGCATCTCATTCCAGAGGTAAGATGAGAACAACAAAAAAAAACTTCACTAGCCACGTGAAAATACTAGAGTCGAGTAGCAGTATCCCCACCTCGAGGAGTATCCACACCTGTACTACGGCTCACAGAGAGATACTGCTACTGAGATGTGGGAGCGTAGAAAGGTTTAAAAAGAGTATACTGTCAATCAGGCTTTTCAAACTTTTTTGCCTTCTAACTAAGAACAAAAAAAGAACTTTGAAGTAAACCAGGACACCAAAGAAACCATTCACCCCTCCTGGCAACTCCCTGACAACCCATCAGAGCAGCCTAGAATTTGCAAAACAACATCACAGGCCAGGATCAACACTAGGAACTAACAAAAACACTGTAGATGATCTTTTCTGTTTTCCCAATTTAACCTTTCAGCCCAGTCCATCATCATCCAGCTTGAGTTCGACGCATTCAGCTCCTTCTCAGATGATCAACTCAGGGCACGGCAGCATCAGAGGTGAGCACCAACATTTTCAGAATCACATTAAGTTTAATGTACAAATATTTCACAAGATTCCCAAATTGATTTTTTATTTCTCTCCAGTTGGGTCCCCATCACTACCTGACAGATACAGACACAATCGGGAGATGTTGATGCTTCTACCACCGCACAGGGATCGGCCCAGTAGTGCCATGTACCCCAATATAACCGAAAATGGACAGGTGGTGTGTCTACATTGAGATGCTATCAATTCACAGTTTAAAATCGATTAAACTGTCAAAAAAGGATCTTTGACAGTGAGCTGATATAAATCTTTATTTTCTTTTTTTTCACCAGCCTACTAATCATCAGAGGGCTCTGTATCATCAAGTTATTGGTACCTGCAAACCTTGCAGTGACCCCAATCTTTCCGTGGCTGATAAAGGTATGACTGGGTGTGTATAATTCTCTGAACCCACTGTAACTCACAATCCCCTGATTGTACAGAATTACCGTACATGCTTGATCTAAAATCGCCCCCTCACTGAACAATTTTTGGGACATGCTACAATTCTGGTGTAATATGCTGACCATGTTAATCAGATGTTTATGTTGCTAACCTTCTTGTACCAGCTCCAGTTGTTAGGCTAGTTAAGCAGCCAGCTGGTAACAAACCTTCGATCAGACCTAACTGAGATATCTGGTACCTTCACATGTGGGTCCAGCAGGTTAGTGATGTGGTTTGTGTTCTTTTTATCTCTGGCAGTGCTGACGGCTCCCAGCAGCTGGAGTTTGGACAGTGGCACCAGAGACACTCTGCCGTTCCTCTCTGCTCATGTCGGGAGTGTGATGGCCCCACCTGTTCCCCCTCGCACCCTTCCTCCCGGTAAGAAACAGCATCTTTAAGGAAAGGTATTCATTCGAGAAAGTCTCATGAAAGCTTTGCTTTTATTTTTGGAATATTATGACAGATGATTTATGTCATTGCTTACCTTAGATCTTTTATCCATGGCAAGGTGCCACAAAATGGCTGGTTGACAGATGTTTGGAATGTGTATCTACATGACTATATGGAGGATTTTGTGAAAATGTGAAGCCAGTAGTTTCTACTGTGACCAATTTTGTGTGGTCTTGGTTAAATAACTCATTGCATCTTGAGGGACATGGTTTTATCACACCTGTGTACTTAAATCCATATCCAGAAGTAAATAGGTGGTTGGAAAATAATATCATTTTGTACGCAACACACAATAAATTAAGAGAGAAAGCTTTTAACTTATATCAGAGCTCAAACAAAACAATTTGTATCTGCAAGTGGAGGAAATTAAAGTGATATTCTCATTCTATTTGGACAAAGCGTAGCATACAACAACAATTTCAGCCACAATTAAAGCTTAGATTATATTTAGTCAATTCTCCGAATTTTCTATTACAATTTAAATATTAAATTTCTACTTTTTTTTTTACTTCATTTATGCCTCCCATTCATTTATAGGAAAATGAGAGAAAAAAATATACATAATTAAATACTGAGAAACAAATACTAGTCCTTTCATTTTGATCATCATAGTAATATTCATCACGTCAACTACCCAAATGTGTCTAAAGTGTAGCGTCCTTTTCATTCCAGTAGATTTTCTCACATCTGATCATGAATCCTTTGCTTCTAGCATAAATCCTCACACGATTGAGTCATTTCCTGTTCATTCCCTCTATCCCAGCCATTACCCTCCTCTGAACGTCAGCCAAGTTCAGAAAGAGTCCTTGATAGTGCTTGCTGAGTGAATGCATGCCGACCTGTTTGCGAGCAAGTATGTACTGGCGTGTGCTCTTTCCAACCCTGGTTCTGTCCGACTGTGTCTCCCCCTTTAGGACACTTCTCGATGCACTTTGATGCTTTCCACCACCAGATCAACGAACTCCCTCCAGCTCTCCCCGCGCGCTCCTTAAGAAAGGTATCCTCCGCCTAGATGTGTCCTGTTAGTCCTCATCATGCATGTCCGCGCTAGCATTCCAAGATGTCTTATGTCCTGTCAACCTCAGATGTCCCCACCTGATCTCCTGCCAAAACACCCAGAGCCAAATTGTCCACCAGTCTGCTTTTGGTTATAATCGAGTTGCTCTTGTCCCTAAGATGCTAAAGTGTTTGGGTTCATTATGTATTTGTTTCATGTGCATCTGTATGCATCTTACTGCAATTATTGTGTGTGTGTGCATATGTGTGCTTAAGATTGTCGCTTCTCCATTTTGAACAGGAGATCAGTAGGATGATGATTGTAGGATGCTTCTGTCATCCAGAGACCTAAACTTCAGGTCAGAGAGTAGCTTTAAATGAGAGGTGCTAAACTCTGCACCTGAAGATTTACCTACTAATATGATCAGTATACCAGAAGTAGCCTGGTAAACTGGTATTTATCCTGGCTCTTCCATTTTTTTTATAGGATAGTTGGATAGTGCCCAGTTTTTTGAATCTTCAAAAAGCAAATGAACCCATTAACCCATTCATCACAAGATGTTTAACACATCTTATGGAGTGGATTGATGAACTCAAATTCTGGATCTCAAATCAGTGACTTCCAGTGGGTGCATTCACAACAGAAACTCCAGCAATAGTTCACCATTATACAGCATTATAAACTACTCTGACTGTGTCCATCTGAAAGAAGAAAGTCATTTACACAGATGATGGTCCGAGAATAAATCAATTAGGGGGTCATTTTCATTTTTAGGTGAACTACTTCTTTAAGAACATGTCAAATGTGTAGATTATTACACCTAAATGTGGTTGAAACTTAAGTCTGTAGAAGGGAAAAATCTGCAGGAGTTGGATCTAGGTGCCTTAGGTCTCCTGATTGTCATCCTACTGGTCTTATATTTGAGCACTTCAACAGAAAGGTTTTTAATAATGCAGTGCAATGTTGACTAAGACCTTGTTTACCTTTCCTCACCAGTCGCCCCTGCACCCTATACCTGCCTCACCCACCAGTCCACAGTCGGGCCTGGATGGCAGTAACTCCACCTTATCCGGCAGTGCCAGCAGTGGTGTCTCCTCCTTGAGTGAGAGCAACTTCGCCCAGTCCTCCTCTGAGCCTCCAGCTAGAGCTGACACCTTGGACTCGATGCCGAGCAGCCAGGCCTGGACCACAGACACGGAGGAGGCCGAGAGTCCCTATCTCCCAGTACGCTACAGCGTCTCCGAGCCTGAAGTTCTGGACCCTCTCAAGCCTGCTCCATGCCGTAGTCACTCAGCCCCGTTGGGTGTAACCCCAGGCATACCCTCTGATGGCCACCACCACCATCACCTCCATCTCCACCATCACCACCCCCACGCAGTGCACATCACCCACCCGCACTACCACCACCACGAGCCTGCACCTGCACTGCCTCCCAAACCTTACCTGAGGGAAGGCTGCATCCCTGAAGAGGACCTGAGGCCAGTTCCGAGGCCTATGCCCCGCAAGATCTCCCAGCCTCTGCTCACTAACAAGGATGAACAGGCCAAGGTGGCCTGGGAACATGGCATCAGTGAAGAATAGACAACGAATAACTTGGACTGTTGGTTTTGGCATGATTTGTGGTTGGAATTTGGGAAAGTCCCAAACAATTGTTCATTTAAACCTTCTCTGCTCCCAGTATACCCAGTGTAGGTCTTTTCAACCTTTTAAGAAGTGCTTGCCATATTACTGAGCTTCTACATGCTAGTGAGATGTTTCGTTTTGTTTTTGCGCTTAGTGGTTGTTGGTTGGGAGTTGCACAGGATCCTTGAATTCAAACAGCTTGTAGAGCCCAAACTACTTCCCCTCATTGGTGTCAGTATATTGTTTGGACTCTACAGATATGATAAGTTGTAATGGTACAAAGAGACTTTCAGATGAACAAGGAAGCACAAAATGAGATTTTGATGGTTTTCAGGTGTACCATGAACTCAGAGATAAACACTTGTCAATTTTATAACTTCTTAACATTTCATAATCGTCATTGCAATAGTTTTCACTGACATACAGTTTCAAAACGAGTGTTGACAAAGCTTATTTTTATGGTTGGGTTGCACTTAGTACTTAACCTTAGAGCACCAAAACCTTTTTTTTAAAGGAAATCATTATATAATTTAGAAAGAGCTACCGGTGATCAAATGTTGATCTGTGGTTTGTTAAATAGTGGACAGACTTGAAATTTAGTTTGACTTACATCTCACTAGCCCACGTAAGGCTGAATTTCAAACGATCTTTGAAGATGTTTGAAGGTCTGCTCCTGGACTAAGCATGCTCATTTCTCCTGACAGGTTGCTTACATCCCAATCCAACGCATAAGCCTCAGATGAGGTTTTTATTAACACAGCGGTTGATATAACATGCTAACACTTCATTACGGACCTAAAAACACTTAACAGAACGTCTGCTACCTCCTGCAAGGTTGCGGGAAGCTTCTCCTCAGAGAGAATCTGCACTGATTTGACAGTAAGAGGCTTTTACAATCTTCGTAAAGCCTCATTACACTCACAATATTGTCGTGCTGCGAAAGCAAATCAGCCACTCTCAACGCTACTACCCCGTTACGCTAATAACACAACAGCCAAAGCGCTGTTAAATCAAAGCCATTTCACAGATGTCTCCTCACAGTAAAGCGGCTTTTGGTCTCAGCAGGTTCCTTTGGGAATTGATTTCCGTTCCTCTGCGTTGACAGTTTTCATAAAGAAGTATATATTTTTAGATAGAGCTGTTATAAAATTCTGAGACTTTAATATAATTGTATAGTAAAAAAAATTGCAAAAAGAGTTAGAATAAATACAGCTTAGATTATATCATACAATATATTGCTATGAAAGATTATATCACACATTTTTAAAGGTGGAAAGGTTTCATGGGTGTCTTTTATGTCGTGAGTTGAGTGGCTTACAGCTACCGATGGATGCAAATTCGGTACCTGATGGTGTTTGCATATTATGTCTTATGACTTGAAAGTAAATGTTCTTTAAAAAGCTACTTTTTTTTATGTGCAATGTGCATGTTCTCTTCAATAGTGGTGAATATTACCCTGCATCACTTGAAGGGAGGGTCTGGTAGAGATATTGTTATTATTGTATATCTACACATCTTCATCATGTCACAAGAAACGTAATTAAATTGCATTACAAATATTGTGTCAGACAGACAATAATCTGCTGACCGATTGTTGACGTTTTCAACGGAAATCAAAAATGCATGTCTAGTAAAGCCTCGCGCACAGTGAAATCTCTTTGGATTCTGATCTACATAATTTTGTTGACCATCAAATAAATTGTCATAAGAAACTTAATTATAATTAATTGTAACAAATTTCGCAATTAAAATATCGCAAATTATCACAAGAAACGCATTCATAAAAACAAGTAATTGAAAATGATATTTTCAACGGAAAGTAAAAATGTACATCTAGTAAAGCCCCACCCACAGTGAACCCTCATTGGTTCAGAATTTTGATCGACATAATTTTGTTAAACATCAAATAAATTGTCGTAAGAAATTTAATTACATCACATTTTGTAACAAATTTCGCAATTAAAATATTGCAAATTATCACAAGAAACGCATTCAGAAAAACAAATATCTGCTGTCCAATAGTAATATTTTCAACAGAAAGTAAAAATTTACATCTAGTAAAGCCCTGCCCACAGTGAACTCTCATTGGTTCAGATTTTTGATTGACATAATTTTGTTGAACATCAAATACATTGTCTTAAGAAATGTAATTATATCACATTTTGTAACAAATTTTGCAATTAAAATATGGCAAATTATCACAAGAATCGTAATTATATCACATTCAGAAAAACTAAAATCTGTTCTTCAAATAGTAATGACATTTTTAACAGAAAGCAAAAATGCATGTCTAGTAAAGCCCCGCCCACAGTGAAACCTCATTGGTCGGAAATTTTGATCTTCATAATAAATCATTTCATATTGGCTGTGATTGCATTGCGTCATGCAGAATTTCCTTGTTTATTGTGGACAGGCAAGTTAAATTTCACCGGAATTTTCTTATCTTACATTTAGTTATTATCTGAAGTCCACTGCAAACTTTTGTTTATTGGATTATGAATACTGCCCAATTATTTTTACAATATATTCTCAAATTAATGTTTTTTTTTTTTCATCCTATAATGTGGTTTAATTTGGTTTTATATCACATATCTATTACAAATATGTACTTAAGGCTGCTTATAGTATGAAATGTACTTTTACTCCAAATACTTGAAGTATATGAAGGCAAAAAGCAAGTTTTTTTAGACACACTTAAACACGTTTATGTGTGCTTTTTGTAATATGAAGGCTGTACTCTTCGTATGTACACAGAGAAACGCATGTTATCTCAATAGCCGATATGAAGTTCATCGTTGAAGGATTTTTTTATAGCCGGAGAAAGCAAGATAGAGGTCCTTGCGTAAATCCATTGCATTAAAAATATATGTTTTCTCTTCATCATAATTGCCTGTTTGTTTGTACGTGCTTCCTCTAACAGTAAAATCGATGGTATACATTTATAGATTTTTATTTATGATAATATTTTGGCTTATTTTTATTATGAAGATATCAAGTGATGAAGTAGATTTGTTGTGTCTCCCGGGACATTGAAATGCGCTGACTGACGAGTTATTAATTATTATTTATATGTAATATAAATCATATTAAACACTGAGTGATCAGGGAAGGAACTGGAATCTATGCAAAGATCGAGTGTTATATTAGAGAGAGTGTTGAAGTATATCTGTGACGGCCCATTTTTGTGAATATTCGCACTGATAAACTAAAAAAAAGCATTAATATTTATTGTTTTCAGCATTTCTTATTATGGCTTTCTAGACATTTTGCATGTAAATATGGACTGACGGATACTGTGCGTCTTGTATTCATTCACTATCTCTAATTTTGCTTGCATAGCTAAGCAAAAAACAAACAAAAAAAGTATTATAATCACGAGTCATTAAAGCCTCATGCTTTAAATAAAGGTTTTGGCTCATTTGGCACAAGCAACCGTGTACAAATATTGACTGTACATATTTTACATGTTTGATATCTCCGCGAAGGTAAGCTGACAGTTTTTGGGTTCAGTTTGAGGGTGACGTTTCATTTTTTACATGACAAAAGTTGCCCGGATCAGCGTTTCAAATTCAATACCAGACTTTAGTTCGCGTGCACAGCGTTTGTGTGAATCGATAATTAAATATTGGGTTTATTTTCCGGCATTTTGCTGAAATGACTGATGATTTGAACAAGGCAGAAATTGTGGTATTGTAAAAGGATAAACTAGTAAGGCAAAGGGAAGGAAAAGAAAAATGTTTTGGTCTTTGTACATATGGAAAACTGAGTAAAAATGGGTACAAAACACTCCTGGCCTGCATTACAGTTCGTACCACACCATGTCTGGCTTTATTTTGTGTATATAATCCTTCAAAAGCTTTGTATTTATATGGTCAAGAGGGACAAATCATGTATAGACTGAGATTAATTGTCTGCCTTGTACTTTCTGATGTAAATGTGTTTTTAAAACTAAACTGCGACAAGTGAAAAAAAGGAAAAAAAAATCTTTCAATGGCCTAATCACTAGTTCTTTTGTGTATTTTGCATTGAAATCTGAAGAGCGTTTTGTTTTACCATGCAGAAATACGAAAACCTTTGTACGAGTATTCTCAAAGTATTTTTTTCTGTATATATTGTGCTAGCATGAATAAATGTGGTGTGGATTTTAGATGTAAATACACACATTTTTTTTTCCTACTCACTTAACCGCTGTGACGTGTAATTCATTAATAATGCCTAATATTAAAGATAATGTTTTATCAACTGATATTTGCCTTCTCTCTTTACTTGAATGTGTGATTGAAGTAGGTTTTTCAGGCTTTTGTGTGTATGTGCAATGACACTAACACATTCATTCATTCTCTTTCGGCTTAGTCCTTTATATATTAGGGGTCGCCACAGAGGAATGAGCCGCCAACAATTCCAGCTTATATTTTATGCAGCCGCCAACAATTCCAGCTTATATTTTATGCAGCCGCCAACAATTCCAGCTTATATTTTATGCAGCGGATGCCCTTCCAGCCGCAACCCAGTACTGGGAAACAGCTTTACACTTTCACATTCACATACACTGCAGGAAATTTAGTTTATTCAATTCACCTACAGCGCATGTCTTTGGACTGTTAGGGAAACCGGAGGACCCAGATGAACACGGGGAGAACATGCAAACGCCAAACTGAAATTACAAATGATCCAGTCTGGACTCATAACAGTGATCTTCTTGCTGTGAGGTAACAGTGATAACCCCTAAGCCACCATGGTCAGTGTATCTTTTGGTCATTGGTTTTTCATTTTAGTAATGGATATCACTGTTACCTCACAGAATGAAGATTACTGTTACGAGTCCAGACTGGACCATTTGTAATTTCAGTTTAGAGTTTGCATGTTCTCCCCATGTTCATAGGGGTGCTCCGGTTTTCCTAACAGTTCCGGTTTCCCTAACAGTTCCGGTTTCAAATGACAAAAAATAAAATCACCAAAAAACAAAAACGAATAAAGACTTGTTTTTCCTATATTCCAAAACCAGATAGACGACTCATTTACAGTGACATAATGCTGCCAAACACAGGCTAGCCTGCTATAGGCTATAATTTTTTTACACTTAATAATGTTATAAAAGGTATTTTCTTGTTATAACAGGATTTTGTTAAGACATATTTTCCTCATTAAGACGACATATTTCTCATATAAGGGCCGGTTATAGGCTATATGTTTATTTTTTTGTTAGCATGTTTTAAATGAAACAACCTTTATTTTGACATTACATGCAAGCATTAAGTTGCTTTACTGAACACTTTTCTGCGCTGTTCAGTGTAAGAGAAGCCCTCTCTGAGATTTCAGTGGAGATTTCTTTATATCATTATATCGTTTTAGTCGTTTGATATGCAGTGACACACAGTCAATATTCTGCTGAACAGATCAGCCACTGCTGACACTCATAAACAATCATTAAGTCCTCGTGCTGTAGGAATTAGAAGGTTTACTAAAGGCTCAGCTGTCGTGCAGAAAGGGGTTTGCGTCTTTAATAACCTACGACAGTGTGCGTTCATTAAACAGTAAGAATAATGAATAAATCCATATGAAACAGTCCCCAAAAGTCACGTCTCCTCTTCAGTTTGTGGCTTAGGTGCGCTTTGCACTCTCACTACAAGTGTACCGCGCCAAAGCCTAAGTGAACCGGGCTCTTCCAACCGGGCCAGGGCCGGCCAACTGTACTGTGCCTGAGCCCGATTCAGCGCACTCACACTTCTAAAATTATCCGGGAAACGGGCCTGAGCACGGTTCGGATAGCATAGTGTGAGTACGCCCTTAAGCCTCTGTTGCTCATTTCCAGGAAGACGATGAAGGCTCTTGTGTTGAGCCTTGCATCCAAAAACAGCGCAAGGGCGTTCCTTTGGTGGCATCGCTTCGACTCACACTAAGAAAATGGCGGGCGTGAAACAACAAACTTAGAATATGGTAACGCGCGCCTGTCAATCAATATGGGTGGGCGGGGGGACCGAACTCCTACGTAAAGTTGCGGTCGATCTCAAAACCGCTCCAATTGGTCCACCGTTTTTATGTTGTTAAATTGAAAAAAAAAAGGACTGGGTGTGTTTATATCACCCCAAAATGACCATCTATACACTATACCTACCCATTTTACTGTCCAAACTGTTTAAAAAGTAGATTTTTCATCAAAGGTGCCCTTTAATATTATATATACTTATTATTAATATACTTCATAATATAATATACTTAATATAATTAATATTACACGTTAGCAAACAGTTTAGCTTATTAAAATGAGCTATTATAAAGAAATAAAATCAAAGTTATAAAAAAGTTATCAAATCTCATTAATCTTTTTCTCACTGTATAACTTACACATTCTGAATAAAGAGCAACGGATGAATCTCATTTATTTAGATTTTTTTGTCTGATTACATTAAATAACAGACGTGTCACTTTAACAATGCACTTTAACTAATTAGTTGCTTTTGAAAAAATGTATCACTATGGAGCGCGTTTTATGACTGTTTTGAGGATTGCACAGGAGGAGCGACGGCACCTGTAATTAAAAGGAAAGGGAATCCCGCCATTTTATTGTTTTTTCAAAGTGTTTCATGCCTAAATAAACTGAAAGCACAGAAGTGACTCACATTTAAGAGCAAGGGCGGCCCCTGGTGGTTCGGCGGTATGGGTTGCATATAGGGAGGATAGGCTCTTTAATGCTTTTTGCCACCCTTCAGAGAAAGACTGAAAATACGGGAGAAATACGGGGAAATACCTTTACGGGATGATAGCGGGATAGAACTGTAAAATACGGGAGAATCCCGGGAAAAACGGGAGGGTTGACAGGTAAGTAAGCTTCTCCTGCTCACTAAGGTTGCATTTATTTCATCAAAAATACAGTATAAATTATAAAATTGTGAAATGTTATTGCAATATAAAATAACTGTTCAAAAGTAGTTTACAATTTAATTTAATAATTTATTCCAGTGATTTTAATGATGAATTTTCAGCTTCATTGCTCCAGTCTTCAGTCACATGATCTTTCAGAAATCACTCTAATATTAATTATTATTGTTGGTATTATTAGTAATATTATTATTAATGGTAATAGTAACACAAGCAATAATGACTGGAGTAATCATTTCATTTGAAACTACATACAATAAGAAATCAGTTATTTACAATTTTAATAAATATTTAACAATTTAAGATTGTTTTTTTTTTTTACATTTAATAAGTACAGACTTGATGAACAGAATAATTTTCTAAAAAATAAATAAAAAACTGTGCCCAAACTTTTGACCGAGAGTAAAAATAAATATAGTGTTGGGTAAGTTACTTTAAAAAAGTAATAGATTACAGTAGTAAAAAGTAAACAGGTTAGTAATGGATTACTTCATGTAAAAAGTAATCAGATTACTAATTACTTTAATTTCAGTACAATTTAAGTTCAGAAGATACCTTAACTCCTGATCCTGCACAAAGATCCATTTTAGCTTGTTTAGGGTGAGTTGGGCTGCCGTGCTTCTGGATGCCAGTATTGGTGACGAGTATTGTCCTAGAATGCTTTCTGTTCAAGTGCTCGAACAAGTTCCTGGTTGAGTTAAAAGCAGTCGAAAGTTCTGTAGAGACTGGACATAGACTGCATGAGGGGAGTGAGGGGATTTGGTCTAACAGCACCTGCAGTGAGAAAGAATTTAAACAATATGATCAGCAATACAACCTGGAGGTACAGCTGCAAAATAACAAGACAAATCAAAATGCTAAACTGTGTGATGAAACCAAATACATGTAATCTGTTACATTTTTAAATAATCATTCAAATATTATATATTTTATACAATTTTCAACCTTTTTTTTTTTTTTTACTGTTTACACATTATTCAAACAATTGCAATAAATTGTTAATGACTTTCCAGTTAAGTTTAAAATCAGTTTTAAATTTCCTGCTAATCTAAAGTGTTCCAGTTCTGGGAACATTAACCAAAGCACTAGACACTAGGTCATTGTCTTCTGGCCTGCACTTGACTTAAATTGGACAATGTGTACAGAATTAAAAAAAATAAAGCGGCAGGACTTCTTGATTTAAGAAATGCCTTTTTTATTATTTGAACTAGAAACAGGGGGGGGGAGGGGGTAAATTAAATGATAAACAAATAAATTCATTCAAAAAATACAAAACAAATAAATCCCAATTTTCCAATCTCTCGCATAGCATTGCCTTTGCGTTTCATATTAGCACTGTTATGGCTCAATATGTAATAAAGTTCACATAGCTCCAAACCTTAATGAGTTTCATTTATGGAGCCAGAATTGTTTCGTAATTCCAAACAAATATAATACAATC
>CAIGQQ010004613.1:3141552-3158075 GCA_903798035.1 Danio albolineatus | reverse complement strand
ATATATATATATATATATATAGGCTTATATTACATTAATAGGTAGTAATTTAATATTAATACACTTAAAAATGTTTATTTAGTATGGTAGGGTTGTATACTAGTATTCCACTGTATTACATAGACAGGCATAGCCATTTGTGTTCTGAATAAGCCAAACTGGCTCAACACACCTGTTTACTGTAGAAAAAACACTTTCTATATTAAAGTGCATTTTTTGTTTCCATGTATTAAATAAATAAACTGCCACTTTTTTCTAATTAAATAACATTCATTTATTTTCTTGTCGGCTTAGTCCCTTTATTAATCTGGGGTCACCACAGCGGAATCAACCACCAACTTATCCAGCATATTTTTTACGCAGAGGATGCCCTTCCAGCTGCAACCCATCTCTGGGAAACATCCATACACACACATTCACACTCATAGACTATGGACAATTTAGCCTACCCAATTCACCTATACCACATGTCTTTGGACTTGTGGGGGAAACCGGAGCACCTGGAGGAAACCCACCGAACCACGGGGAGAACATGCAAACTCCACACAGAAATGCCAACTGACCTAGCCAGGGCTCGAACCAGCGACCTTCTTGCTGTGAGGCGAACGTGCTACTCATTACGCCACCGTGGCGCCTAATTAAATAACATACATATATATTACAGCCCCCCTAAAATAGCCTTAGCAATGCACATGCCTACGCCACATGTGCCAGTTTTTCCCCACATTTGGCCCAAAGGTTCTTGCTATCTGGTATGTTAAGCAAAGAACATTATATGATAGTTTGCGTTCCTAATTGGTATGAACAGACTTAAAAGCCCCCCCTAAAATAGCCTTAGCAATGCCCATGCCTATGCCATTAGTTTGCGTTCTTAATTGGTATGAACAGACCTAACAAATTAATGCTAAGTGTGTTTTATGTTAAGTTGTACAGTAACTCTTACCTGACTGAAGGCCACGGCTGTTATGTCCAGTTTTAGCTAAAAATATGGTGATTTTTCTGCAAATTACACTGGGACCAGTGAAGGACAAGTGAAGTAAACCATTACCCACAGTAAAGTTATGTTACTGAAAATATCACAGTCAAGCATAACAAGCCTCCCAAAATTGTCTTATTTTCTAACATTTATCGTTCTCAATTAAATTCCCAGGGGAATTACTGTGAATTTACTTCTTCTTCTTCTTCTTCAATTTATTGGCGGTTGACAAACAACATAATGGTGTATTTCCGCCACCTACTGGTATGGAGTGTGGATCAGTATGACTTATCCACCCCCCCCCCCCCCCCCTTTATTTATTTATCTATCTACTTTAAAAAATAAATAAATAAATAAATAAATAAAAATAATACTTTATTAAATCCTCTCCCACAAATGAGTATTTTTAAGATACTGCAATAAAAATGTAAAGCATTTATTTCCTGAGTTATTTTGTAAAATGTCTTCTAATTTAAACTGAACTTTAATCTCTTCTAAACTCTTACCCAATATCCTCCTTTCATCTTCATACTTTATACAGTGCATTATCACATGTTCAACTGTCTCTTCTTGTCCACAAAACTCACATTGTCCTGTACCATGTTTGCCCATTTTAAAAAGTGTACTATTTAATTTTGTGTGTCCAAATCTCACCCTGGATATTATTATCTCCTCTCTCCTGTTTTTCCCTACACTTCTCATTTCTCCTACTTTCTTTTGAATTCTGTAAAACCACCGGCCCTTTTTTTCATTATCCCATTGTTTTTGCCACCTTTCCTTCATTCTATTCTTAATAATACTCTTGATTTCTCTCTTACTTATACTTACATTTACACTTATGTCATTATTTTTAACAGCTTGTTTTGCTTCCTTGTCTGCAATTTCATTTCCTTGAACTCCAATATGTGCAGGTACCCATAAAAATATTACTGTTATCCCCATCATTTGAATTCTATATAATATTTGCATTATTTCTATTAAAATGTCTGGTCTACTTTCTGATTTGTTATATTGTAAACTTGCCAGTGAAGAACTTGAATCTGAACATATGATTGTTTTCAAAGGTCTTATCTCCTCTACCCATTGTATTGCTAACAATAGCGCAATCATTTCTCCTGTGTACACCGAGACTTCATCACTAATCCTTTTTCCTACAGAGATTTTAAATTCAGGAACTGTATATGCCACACCTACTCTATTTAAACTCTTAGATGCATCTGTATATATTTTAACATAACTATAATATTCATTAATATATTTCTGTACATGAAACAAATTACATTCTTCATCCTTTTCTCTCTTTTCTAATAATGTAAAATCTACTGTTGCGTCTGGTAGTAACCATGGTTTAACTACTGGTAGAGGTACAGTAGGACTAATATTTAATTGACTCACTCTTAGTTCTGTTGCCTTTTTTAACACTGTCCACCCAAAACTTTTATTTTCCCTCCTCTCTTTTTCCCAGCATGGTTTTAGTGTTTCTAATGTTGGATGCTCTTGACTATGACCTTTCAGATTTACCCAATAACTTATTGACAACTGGACTCTTCTCATTTCTAAAGAGATTTCCCCCATTTCAATTTGTAGTACTGCAATTGGTGTAGATTTAATTGCTCCTGTACATAATCTTAATACCTCATGTTGTATTTTGTCTAATTTTCTAAGAGTTGTCTCTGCTGCTGACCCATATACCACACAACCATAATCTAACACCGATCTAATCAACCCAATATAAATGGCCTTTAATGCTACCCTATCTGCTCCCCATTCACTACCTACTAAACACCTCATTATATTTATTATTTTCTTACTCTTGTTCATTATTTTCTGAATATGTATTGTCCATGTAATTCTCTCATCTAACCAAATTCCTAAAAACTTAAAATGTTTCACTCTTTCCAGTTCTTGATTGTATAATTTTATTTTAATATCATCTCCGATTTTTTTCCTTGTAAAAAACATTATTTTTGTCTTATCGACTGAAAATTTAAAACCCCATTTATATGACCATTTTTCTACTTTATTTATTACCTCCTGTATCTTCTTAACAATATATTCAATATTCCTTCCCCTTTTCCAAACTGCTCCATCATCAGCAAACAGTGACATTCCCAGCCCACTCTCTATCTCTTCAAACACATCATTTATCATTATTGAAAACAATATTGGGCTTATTATACTTCCTTGAGGAGTTCCATTTTCAACTGTGAATTTTCCTGAAAAACTGTTCCCTATTTTAACTATGATTGTTCGCTGTACTAAAAAATCCTTAATCCATTTATGCATTTGTCCTTTTATACCTAACTTCCATAATTTAATTAATAATCCTTCTCTCCACATCATGTTGTATGCTTTTTCTATATCAAAGAAAACGGCCACTACACTCTCCCTATTTATTTGTGCTTTCCTAATTTCATGTTCAAGACACACCACTGAATCCATTGTATTTCTCCCCCTCCTAAACCCACTCTGGTATTTAGAAATACATTTATTAGTTTCTATGTAATACATTAATCTTTCATTCACCATTTTTTCCATAATTTTCCCAATGTTAGATGTTAAAGCAATTGGTCTGTAATTTCCTGGATTTGTCCAATCTTTTCCTGGTTTGTGTATAGGTATTATCATTGCCTCTTTCCATTTTTGTGGTATTTTTCCTTTTTCCCAAATTTTATTGTACATTCTTAATAAAACATCCTTGGATACCTCACTTAGATGACTTACCATTACGTAACATATTTGATCTATGCCTGGAGCTGATTTCTTGATTTTCCTCAGTACACGATTTAATTCTGTCTTCATAAATAACATGTTTAATTGGTTGCTGTTGTCTTCCTCAATTTGTAGTTCTTTATACTGTTCTAATGTTCTTAACCTTCCTCTTTTCCCCTCTTCACAAATATTATCAGATTTATGTATTTTGACAAAACTTTTAGCCAGCATTTCAGCTTTCTCCTCATCTCTCACAGCAGTTTTCCCTTCATGTCTCAATACTGGATATGTAAATTCTTTCTTTATCCCACTCATTCTCTTTATCATTCCCCATACTTGGCTAACTTCTGTTTCCCTTCCAACTGTATTACAGAACTTCCTCCAATATTCCTTTTTAGTATTTTTTATAACTCTTCTTACATTTGCTTGTTCCCTTTTATAATCAATAAAATTCTGAAAATTATGATTCTTTTTTAATTTTTTAAAAGCTTTATTTCGCAATTTGATTGCTTTACCACATTCGTTTGTCCACCATGGTACAATCTTCTTTTTTTTCTTATGTCCCTTCTTTGGAATAGCCTGATTTGCTGCATACAAAATAGCATTACAAACATCGTTATTCACTTTGTCTACATCTTCACCAACTTCAATATTAATCATTTTTTTCTCACTTAAATATCTGAATGTCTCCCAGTCAGCTTTTTCAAAACACCATCTTTCTGTTTCTCTAACATTATCTTCTTCTATACTTAACCTTATTTCAACTACTATAGGGTAATGGTCACTTCCTATAGTTGATTCCCTAAACATATCCCATAAGCATATTCCTGCTAGAGAACTTGAAACAAGTGTTAAGTCAATGGCTGATTCTTTTCCTGTTGTTACATTAATCCTTGTACCTCTTCCGTCATTTAAACATACCATTTCTTTGATCTCCATTAATTCTTCGATCACTAAACCATTCCCATCATTCCCATCGCCCCATATCGTGCTATGAGCATTAAAATCTCCACAGCATATAATTTTTCCTTCTAAATGTATCATTAATTCATCTAAAACTTCTATTGATAATCTTTTACATGGGTTATAAAAATTAATAATTTTAATAGTCTCTTTATTTATAAATATTTCTATTACTATTACTTCTAAATTTGTTCCTTTCTCTAAAACCTTATATTGTATACCTTGTTTAACAAATATAATACATCCTCCCCCCAATCTCTTCTTCTCTATCTCTACGTACATTCTCATATCCTTTAATACTAAAATCCAATACTGGCTTAAGCCAGGTTTCTTGAACGCATATAATATCTGGTTTATTTCTAATTCCCTGTATAAAACCTTTAAATTCTTGTCCGTTAGCTAATAGGCTTCTTGCATTCCACTGTATAATTTTCAGGTTGGTTTATCTCCAGCTCCTCCTGTTCTACCCTCTGCTTCCAGTCTTTTATTAATTACCTCCCATGATATATTGTTTATTCCAAAAAACTTTTCAGCTCCTTTCACTATTATTTTTATTTTCTCGGTTTTGTGTTTGACTTGGTCAGTGCAGTTGATTACATAGGCAATGAACAAAATCAGCTTATCCAGTGTCAGTGTTGTACTTTCTTCTACTTGATCATCCTCTTTTCTCACTATTTCTTTTGCTTTTTGTGTACTTTCACTTTTCCTTTGTTCTTGGACCTTTTTCACTGCCTCTGCATAGCTTAGATTGTTTACAGCTCTCATTTGTTGAATTTCAACAGCTTTCTTCCTCACATCACATCCACTGTATGTTACCCTATGGTGACCCCCACAATTACAGCATTTATCTTGCTGCTCCTCCTCACAGTTTTCAAATCTGTGCTCACCTCCACATTTTGGGCATCTTTGTTTTCCCCTGCACACCGCTGCTATATGTCCATATCTTTGACATCTATAGCAGCGGAGTGGGGGAGGAACATAAGGCCTTACTTTAAAGCTCATAAATCCAATTTTAATTCTGTCTGGAATCACGGTCTCTTGAAATTCCAAAAGAATTGATAGGCTATCAACTCTTTCCCCATTCATTGTTTTTTGTAACCTTCTCATTCTAATCACTTCACCTCCCGAAATACTTTGTTTGAGTTTTTCTAGATCTTCCTCAATTGGAATACCTGTTATTACTCCCTGTTTCGGTCGATTTTCACCCAAAATCTTTCTTTCATTCACTTTTTTCTTGCAGACATTATCCAATTTTAATGCTTTGTTTTTTTGATCCTCGGTTTTACAAATCAGTAGCAGGCTTCCATCTCTCAATATCCTTGCTGTATCCACTTCCCCTAACTTTTTCTTTAGCTCCTTTGATACTGCTATTGGGCTTAGATCCATTTGTTCATCCTCTCTCCTGAATTTAAGAATTATTTTATGTTCCTCTCTTACTATTTTTTTTCGAACAGCTCTATTTTCTTCATCCGAACTGCTTCCATCCAACGCCCTTTTACTAATGTTATTCCCCACATTCCCATCATGTTGAGCATTTCTTCTCCTTTCTTGTCCTTTCCCACTACAACCTGAACTCCATTCATCTAACTCCATTTCATCTTCATTAGTTATCCCCATAAATCACACAATCCAGTCACAAACCAGTTTATGTCAACCACCGCAATTTGCAAACACCGCTCCAAACCTCCGATCACGCCCGCGAAGTTCCACGTCATCCGCCGGAAACCTGCTCTACTGTGAATTTACGTGATACGAAAGACTACAAAAATGGCGTTCGTTCAAAGTAAAGTCAACAAGCCGTAAATCGTCACCCGGGAGAGTTCACCGGCACAACCAATCAAAGGCCGCCAACTGGACTCACTCCCTGGATGAGCGTCGCACACCCATTCAGAAAAGAGTGCGTGTAGCGACGTCACGAGCCAGCCAATAGGCGCGTGAAGGGTGGAACGCTAACCAATCAGATGCGAGAGTGGGCGGGAACTTTCACTAGGAAGCGCCGTTGAAGCGGTAACGTTGCGTGTTGTCGAGCCGGTATCATTAGTGGTCGATCAAAACCTAGATTAGCACTTTTTCTGTACCGTAGGAAACTGGTTACACGCGTTCATCTGAGTTTAGGATGTTATATTTAAGTGGGTTCTCTGTGGCATTGGCTCTCGCGCTGGTTCCGAGCTGCAGCGATGCTTTGAAAGATGGAGAGTGTGAAGGTGAGTTTATTTAACACGTTCATAGTGTAAAAAACATGTAAATAATACACATTTCCTGTCAGGATAACCATCTCACATCTTCATTGTATATCATATGTTAAGTTGAGCTCGTTTTCTGTTTTCTTTCAATTCTTCAATCATTGCATCTGTAAGATTTATTAATGTATTTTCATCAATGTATAGTGTGACGTCAGAATAAACGTGCTTGTAGTACTATTTTAGATTTATAATGTTTAGTAAATTATTTATATTAGTATTGTGAAGGAAGTATTTATCCTGCTATACGTTTTGTTTTCACTTGACTATATTTGGACCCTCAAATTTGTTATAAGCAGTGGATGACAATGCAGGTTATTATCAGAAATAAGCATTTCATATCAGAATTGTATCTGCAAAATCTTCGTGTGGTCTTGATGATGTGTTCTTCTGTATGTGCACTGATGAGGTGAACATTTCCTAAATGAACTTGAATGATGCAACATATGACATTTCTATTGACTGCATGAAAGTGAAAAGTGCAACCCTTTGGTGCTTTTTATTAACATTTGAGTGGAAACTAAAACGTTACTTTTTATTTAATTAATTATTCTATAGTTATTATTATTATTTTTATTTTATAAGAGACAGAGTGGTACAAAACTTTGTAAAAAGTTGAGTGGTCCTAAAAAAACAGCATGAAAACATTGTTTACAGAGATATTTTCTTCGTTTCTTTTATCCACACACACACACACACACACACGTATACAAATGTAACACTATTGTAATATGCATTTTTTTCTTTAGTTTTTTTTTTCTTGTTTTTCTTTACTTTTTTCATGGTTTTATGGGATGAATACGAGATTATTAAACTTTCCCAAATTGTATTCATCTCCACAAAACTTAATATGCTGGATGAGATAAATTCGATAAAATCCTTATCAGTTATGACATAGCCACTGACTATATTTAGGTGGCTAATTTGGAATCTAAAGCTCTAAAATAACTGGTGCATGATCGAAGATTACAATACTTTCTTATGAACAGTCTTTTAAATATGGAAGAAATTACTGGTCTAAAAAGAAATGATCAATGTGAGAATGCGTTTGATGAACATGTGAGATGAATGAATACTTCTTTTCGGAGGAATATTAGTGGCAGAATGCGTCACCCATACCATTTTTTGCTTAAAATTGTCAATTACTGACGCACATTTTGATTTTAATAACTTTTTTCATCAGTTATCTGACAGTTGCGTCTTTTCCTTAGAAAATACAGCAATTTAAATACAACTTAATAAACAAAACATATATTTATTTTTTTATTGTCAGACAAGCACCCCCAAATGGTTAATGGTTTAATAAGAATTAAATATGTGCAATAAAGTTTTACAAATTTTTGCTTTTCAGTCTGTGTGGGTTTCCTCCAGCGGCTTTACCAGACGATACAAGAAAATAACATCAAGTTTGACAGTGACTCAATTGAAAAAGCTCTTCTAAAATCGTGTAAAGATGCCAAAGGGAAAGAAAACCGATTTGTAAGTATCTGTCCCTGAATGATGTATGTCTTTAGGATGTTCATATTTGTATAATTTATGCATTTAGCCCTGTTTTAAGGAATGATGTCAACCTTGTGTGCTAGTCTGTTAACTTGTGTTCACACTTGGCAGGACAACTTTTTTATTTATACTTCATTTTAATCATTTTTTTTTGTGTTCACTCAGTGTTATTATATAGGGGCAACGAGTGATGCAGCAACAAAGATTACCAATGAAGTTTCCAAACCAATGAGTTACCATGTGCCAGTGGAAAAGATCTGTGAAAAGCTCAAAAAGAAGGACAGTCAAATCTGTGAACTCAAATACGGTGAGTTGTTTGCATAGAAAGGTACTTTCCTCTGATTAATCTATTGCTTCTGCCTCGTAGTTGACCTATACAAATATGTAACCATATGATTTCCATCTATCTTGTTAAGCTTTCTACCTAGATTGTGTTGAGTTGTATTGTTGATAATAATTGTACATTACCTGACAAAAGTCTTGTTGTCGATCCCATTTGTAAGCGCAACACATAATATCTTGACTTCCAGTTAATCACTTGGAAAAGTGGCAGAAGGTAGATTTTTCTGATGTATTATCTGTTGAACTGCATCCCAATCATCACAAATACTGCAGAAGACCTATTGGAGCCCACACGGACTCAAGATTCTCCTAGAAATCAGTCAAGTTTGGTGAAGGAAAAATCATGGTTTGGGGTTACATTCAGTATTGGGGCTGCAGAGTGGACAGAGATCAAGACATCTGTGCTGTTACATTACAAACTAAGCTCTCCAGCAGGATAGTGCTCCTTCTCATATCAGCCTCCACATCAAAGTTCCCGAAAGCAAAGAAGGTCAAGGTGCTCCAGGATTGGCCAGCCTAGTCACCAGACATGAACGTTGTTGAGCATGTCTGGGGTAAGATGTATGAGGCATTGAAGATGAATCCGAAGAATCTTGATGAACTCTGGGAGTCCTGCAAGAACGCTTTCTTTGCCATTTCAGATGACTTTATATGTTATTTGAGTCATTGCAGAGATGTTTGGATGCAGTCCTCCAAGCTCATGGGAGTCATACACAATATTAATTCTTTTTCCACTGCACCATGACTTTATATTCTATTCTGTACATTATTTCTGTTAAGTGACGAGACTTTTGTCTGAGTAAAGTCTTACTGTCCTAATTGAATAATTCAAAATCAAGGCATGATCTTATTTTATTTTGGTAAAATAAGCGTAATCTACAGGCCTTTGCCTTTCATATAAACCACTTCTGATACCAAATTATTAACTAAAAGTCAGGTTATGTTGTTCTAAAAACTTGGATAAGCGACAAGACTTTAGTGTAGTGTATACATTCTTTCCAAATAGATCTATTCAAGTCAACTGATGAAGTTATATTTATATCTCAATATATATTGCAGAATAACAAAATACTAGATTTACATTTAGATTTTACTTTAGATTTTTTCCAATATCAAGCACCCTTGTATATATTACAAGTAGTATTTTTGGCAATTGATATATATATATATATATATATATATATATATATATATATATATATACCTGGTCCAAAATGACTAGAAAATTAAATTAAATGGTTCAAGCTCTATGTAATGTATATAATGATCTTTTCGGAACAGCATATGCAATTTTTTTTACTCGCTATTTGAAAACTGCCCTTTAAAATGTAATGTAAAACATCTAAATAAGTAACAAGGCTGTAAATTGAATAATTTTATTCCCTCCTAGATTTCAGTTTGAAATCAATGTCTGACAGCTGAAATCCATTATATGTTGTTGTTTTTCTGCTTCTGCCCTCTAGATAAACAAGTTGACTTGAGCACTGTCGACCTGAAGAAATTAAAAGTGAAAGATCTGAAGAAAATTTTGGAGGAATGGGGTGAGTCCTGCAAAGGATGTGTGGAGAAATCCGACTTCATCCGCAAGATCAATGAGCTGATGCCCAAGTATGCACCCAGCGCAGCCAAGGCACGGACAGATCTGTAAACTCGCAGGGAATTTTGGGACTGAGGCAGTGGCCAGGAGCATTTAGGGTGGAGATTTCGCGCTGTGCAACTTGACTGACCACCTAACAGTGGGGCTTGCATTGTGTTGTCACTTTACCATGTTCTCAAGGGGTAAAAAGAAATAAACATCAAGAAACATGACTCGCACTTCCACAAAAAACACAACCTTTAATTTATGTTCTGCGTAATATTATCCAACACAACAGAAATGCCTCCTGACGTTATGGGAAACATGTTTGACACACCTTGCTTAGTTTGATTTACATTTTCTTTCCATTTTTTTATTTTTTGAGAGTACAGGCTTTCTTAGTTTGACTCATTATATGAACTATAATGGAGGAGAGTCTCGTCATGTGGGTCAGTTTGAGTGGACTTCTTTGCTGTAAAATGTTTAATACAATTATACTGTCTTTTTCATTAAAATGAGAAAAAGTCAATTTGTTCTTTATTTTTTTTATAATTTGTGTTTGTATCTTTCATCTCTCTTTTATTTTGTAAAATTTAAATATTTCCTTTAGGGATTAGCATTTTATTTGACTAGCTAGCAAATGATGACTTGCAGGTATATGGAAAAGTAAAAGACCACTTGAAAATGCTCTATTTATCTGGATTTAATGCATTTCTATGCATGGTTTTGAGTAAAATGCTATTATTATTTATTATATTTTATTTTACGGAACATAAAAAAGAACATTTCAATTGTTCATAATAAACGAATGCATTTTTTTGTGATTGAACATCAGGGTGTTCCATCACTTTTTAATCTTAGATGTCCTCGGTGGTTTACAGCATATAACAAGTTGCATTTTACGATTAAACATCATAAATAAATATTTTGCTCCCCCCCCCCCCCTCCCACCCCCGAACATATGATGATTTCTGTGGTTTACTGCAACAGTCATCACGTGCGTTTGTATGCCACATTACATATTTTGATACATTAAATAAGTTTATGCACAGATTTTGGATCGTCATATGCATTGTATTTTTCTTTAAAGTTGTGATAGCATTGTTTGTGTTGTTCGCTGTATAAAGCTAACCAAACTGCATATGATACGATATATTGACATATGCACAGTGTTTTATGTGCAGTATAAGCAAATAGTAAACTGCAGTAACGTTATAGTGCTGTAGTACAATTTCAAAACAATCCACTATGTTTTCCTCAGCACAAGAATCCTCAAGAATTAATGTATTTCGCTCCCAGAGCTTTATTTTTAGTGTCAATATTGATTTTCCATCATTATAGTAGCGTGACGCGATGCGCTCTGACGTCAGCTGAGTCTCCTCCCACTCATGGAGCGCGCACATTCCTTTTGTCCAAGATGGCGGAATAGATGCAGCCGAGGCGACGCTAATGTTTTTCCTTTTATTTTTATCTGTGAAACTCCGCATCCAGGCGAGCGTTCTTCCGTGCGCACGCTAGCTAAAGTCTTCCACACGGATGTGCAAACTCTGTTGGAGCCGTGAGATTCCACCTCGGAGCTGATTTTATATTTTTGCCAGCGGAGCATCACTGTATAATGAAGCGGCAGGCCGAACGCGACGCGAGTCCGTCCAGAACGCTCGCCAAACGCGTCCGCGAGCGCGACCGAGAGCGCGAACCGAACCCGCCGCTCGCGCTGCTGCTCGCCGAAAGCCGAAACTACCACAAACGGAGCCGCAGCCGCGAGCGGGAGAAACCGCGGGTCCGCGAAGAGAGAGAGAGTCTGCATCACCGGCCGCATCACGAGCTCGGTCTGCTGGGACGGGCTCCCCTCAGAACCACAGCAGTCCTGCCCAAAGGTAAGACCCCATCCGCTGAAACTGTGGGCGCACGACTCGAATACAAGACACTACTAATAAGCAACCTTGGATCTCAGCTTTCTGACGAGCATGTAGAGGACGGACTGTTTCATGAGTTCAAAAAGTTTGGGGATGTGAGCGTCAAACTGTCCCACACACCAGAACTGGGTCGAATAGCGTATGTAAACTTCAGACACACGGAACATGCGCGGGAAGCTCGACACGCCAAAACCAGGCTGGTGCTGTACGACCGTCCGCTTAAAGTGGAGCCCATGTACATGCGGCGGCGCAGTGTCACTCCCCCAGATGTGAGCTATGTGTCTTTGCACAGCGCTGCGTACACATATAGGCAGCGGTCCCTGTCTCCGGGGGCCGGGAGCAGCGCCTTAAGGGAAATAAGGCCCAGACATTATGTGGATGGTATGGCGCTGAGCAGGGACAGAGTTTTGGACTATTACACTGCCTTGGAGGAGAGAACCCGTGCCTATGCATATCAGCTTCCTGAGGAGGACTTAAAACCAGAGGACGATCAGAGAGCCACACGGAATTTGTTTATTGGCAATTTGGATCATAATATTACTGAGGTGGAACTACGACAAGGGTTTGACAAGTATGGGATTATTGAAGAAGTGGTCATCAAGCGGCCTGCGCGTGGACAGGGAGGTGCATATGCTTTTCTTAAATTTCAGAACTTGGATATGGCTCACCGGGCCAAAGTGGCCATGCAGGGACGTATGATTAATGGCAACCCGATTAAAATCGGATATGGAAAAGCCAATCCTACGACCCGGCTCTGGGTTGGCGGACTCGGCCCGAATACCTCACTGGCTGCATTAGCACGTGAGTTTGACCGCTTTGGGAGTATTCGCACCATAGACTATGTGAAAGGAGATAATTTTGCTTACATTCATTACGAGAGCCTGGATGCGGCTCAGGCTGCTTGCGCACAAATGCGCGGCTTCCCTCTGGGCGGCCCAAGCCGCAGGCTACGTGTGGATTTTGCTAAAGCTGAGGAGACGAGAGCGTACCCTCAACAATACCAACCTCCTTTGCTTCCACCACCACATTATGATCTTCTACCTGAAGGTTACGCACGCCACCGCAGCCTAGAGCGAGAGCTGAGAGCCAGGGCTCGCTCTCCCTCACACCCTCTGTTTGCGGAGCGAGAAAGAGACCGCCTCTCTGACCGGGACTGGAGTCCCCCAAAAGGACTAGAGCGGAGGGCAAACCCGGAGGCGTTTGGCCGGGTCAGACAGCGTAGCCGCAGTCGGAGCCGCAGCAGAGAGCGCTGGCTAAAAGAGCGAGACCTAGAGCGTGGCCTCGGGAAAAACTGGGAGGAGCGGCGTAAACGAAGGAGCCTCAGTCCCATAGAGCGTCCCGCAGAGGAACGTGGGAGGTCAAAGCTCCGAGGAGGAGTGCCATCCACTCCTGAAGACAGCCCAGACCGAGGCCGCGGCCGTCTGCCAGACTCCACCTCTGAACCCCTGGACCACACCCCTGACATCAGCAGACACTCCAGCGATGAGCGTCCTGCACCGGATGAGCCTCCGCATCCGAGGAAGGACGAGCGCGATCGCAACCACCGCAAAAGCGAGACTGACCCTGACTCTCAAACAGACAAGTCCAAAACAGACTCCAAAAAGCCCAGCACACTCTCCGAATACGCCCAGTCACTGAGCCGCGTCTGGCATGGCTCCCTGGTCCTAAAAAACAGCAGCTTCCCCACAAACATGCACATGCTCGAGGGGGGCGTGAGCTTCCTTCACTCCCTCATGAGGGACAACCAAGCAGGAGGGTCCAAGATCACACAACTCAAAATTGCCCAGCGGCTGAGACTGGATCAGCCCAAACTGGACGAGGTGACGCGCCGCATTAAGCTAGGCAGTCCTGATGGTTATGCAGTCCTCCTTGCTGTCCAGGGACCCATGGATCGCGACGCCCCTCCTCCAGAACCAGGCCTTCAGCAGCGCCTTCTCCGAAACCTGGTGACATACCTCAGGAACAAACAAGCAGCAGGGGTCATCGGCCTGCCCCTCGGCGGCCCCAAAGAGCGGGAGATGGGGGGCATGCTGTACGCCTTCCCGCCCTGTGACTTCTCGCAGCAGTACCTGCAGACTGCTCTGAAAGCTATCGGGAAGCTGGAGGAGGAGCACCTGGTCATCGTGGTGGTCAGAGACTCACCTTAACACCGCAACGTTCCACACAGATTTTAAAGCCTTTTATGAGTTTAGGATGGATGTTTTTACTTTAATACTTCCACACTTGATCTTAAAATGCTTTGGGAAACCGAGCAGCATCCACAGAGCCGTTTTATAAACTGAGTTTTCTGCCAAGAGGTTTTAGAGTTGTTTCCAGCAGTGTTCAGAGATCTTTTTCCACATTACTCTCCTATCTAATAACAGTGTTTTATAGATTTGCATGCACAACCCAATTTGACTGATGTTCGACTCTGGTGGTTTGCTGTAATCTGTGTCCAACTGGGCCTCGTTTTTATAACTCGAGCAGAATGAATTTGTTTAAATTGTAAGTTCATTCTTTAGTCAATTATCATGTCCAATTTGCGTACAAATCAAATGCATTCTGCTCATGTTTCATCGACCAATTTGTTAAAGGCAAAGTTCAACCAGAAATGAAATTTACCTCATCATTTACTCTCTCCTATGTTGTGTTAAGAATCTGTTTTGCTGAACACAAATTGAAGATATTTTGAAGAATGCTGATACTCATTGACTTCTATATTATCCTTTCCTTACCATAAACGTCAATGGCAACCAGCATTCCTCGAAATATCTTCAACAGAAAAAAAGAGATTAATAGGTTTTAATTAAGAGAAGAGTGAATGGCGAACCTTCATTTTTGCTTGAACTATCCCTTTAATGCCATTTTACTTCATGACACATTCAGTAACACGTCTTCCACGTGTGCGACATCTGTCTGTTTCTGTTATTTTCGTGAAGATATATCAAGCAGTGTGTCGGGTTCAGGTCAGACGTCTGCATCGTAACTATTCACATCTACCTCTTTCCTCATGTAACACGTCAGGTATGTTTTACAAAATGAAGACCATCTTGAATATTAATATAAATATGCATCTGCAGCACTAACCAGAAGGCGTACTAACGAATACTGTACTAATCCACACACACTAAACATTACAAACACTACAGTTGAGGGTTGTGTAACTCTGTTTGTGCACACGAATGTCTTTTTAAGCCTTACCTGGTTTCCAACTGCCCTCCGCTGAATGACTTTTGTGCCACGTCATTCAAACCCGATGATAAACGCACATTTTATACAGAAGCTACTCTGAAATGTCCGTAATGGTGCGTTATTTCCAGATTCGAGTCCTCCTGCCAACACTACAACACTTTGCACTGAACGGTCATTGTATTTTCACATCCTCTTCTGTTGTGTATCCCTCTATTTTATCGCTCCTCTTTTGTATCTCCCCCCCTTTTTTTTTTAGAAAATACTTTTGTTGTCTGTGAGCTAAACATGTATGACGTATAAAAAAAGTAAACATTTCATGTGCTTGTTTTTAAATCGAATCCTCTCGTCTTTATTTACTCAAGTATGTGGGTTTAGCTATGTGAAATCGAGCGACCAACAACTGCGATTGAGTTTTATTTATTTATTTTTGCTACCCGGTTTCCATAGTTACCTCTCCGTCTCAATCCTGCCTTCAAAAACAAGTCGTGAAGGTTAAAGTGGTAACCAGGCAACCGCATCCGTCGTTTAAAAAAGAGAATACATTTCGGAGTTCAAATCAGGCCTGGGTGTGAAGTGGCGTTGAGTGACCGCTAGGTGGCGCTGCGGTCAAAGGAAACCACCAGCGATAACTTGGCACGGTAGTTCCTGCTGTGCAAGTGGGAAACTGCTTGAGGGAAAACAGTCGGTGCGGTGCATATTAAACGCTTGCTGAGACATTGCTGCTGCAGTTTAACTGACTCCAGAGCAGTCTTCATTTAGTTTCACCCTGCCGCTATATGCTAATGAAGGTATATTTATGCTTTTTAATAGGACTGCTATTGGCGGAGAAGACGGATTTCTCGATTTATCTGGATCTACTGGATTGATGTGTTTGAGTAAAATGTTAACATTTTTGTTCTATAAAGGTCAGATATTATTTATTTCAATTTTTTATAAAGTCGTGTAGTCACTTTTAGCATTTATTATTATTATTATTATTATTATTATTATTATTATTATTATTGACCAATAATAAATAATTAATGATCAATAATAACAAATGAATTACACAAAATGTTGATTTTACTACTTTATTTGCTTTATATATATATATATATATATATATATATATATATATATATATATAT